>JAJTUV010003048.1:0-173612 GCA_021653895.1 Mastomys natalensis
ATTCAAGGAGTTGGGATATGGAGTACGTGACCAGAAACCTACATTTCAGTAGCTTAGTTTTTTTCCTTTTAAGTGATGAGGAACAAGCCAGAACCATTGAATTCTTATTTTAAAAATATATTTATGCACATACATATATATGCATTATACATGTGTATTATTATAAGTAAGCTTATATAATACTGTGTGGTCTCCTACAATCTTTTCAAACATCCTTAGTGTTATTGATCCCTGTTTACCCTTATCCTCCTGTATTCCCTTCTCTTTGCACTCCCCAATTAAAGTTTCTCTAATTATTGCCATTACTCCTTCATGGCACTTGTACCCACTATTTCCCTCTCTAAAGCTTCTTTTTCACCTCCTGAGTCTCCTTTTACTTTTCTAGCTTCTTTGGCTACATCAGGCTATATATTCAAATCTAAAGATGTTTTTCCTTGAACAAGGCTAAGAATAATAAGGACTTCAAAGAGAACTGTATATGTTCAGAAAAGCATCTTTAAAATTTAATGCAAGATACTAAAATGATAAATATGGTACCTGTTTTACCACAACAATAAAAGCAAGAACATTAGAGCTTTGCAAACCAGGAGACTACATATAGTTAGAGATCATGATTCTGCCATGAAAATTCTCTGGACAGAGATTTTTTTTTCTCTTTCTCTCAGCAAATTCCATAGACCAGACATGTAAGAAGAGAAAGGAATCTCTAGTTCCTTCTATGAGGTGAGTGATATCAAGGTAATTGCTATTGAAGCATAGAAAAATCAACTTGTCTGGAAGTGTTGGCAATAATACTTAAATGATTCTTCAGGGAACTTAAATTCAGTGGATAAATGTTTAGCTCTGATCTTGGAAAAGGATGTAGTTTTGGTTGTGTGATATCTTAGTGTTATGATGACTATTAATCATCAGTTTGACAGAATCTAGATTCACATGGGAATGTGTGTAGAGAATCATCTTGATTGCATTAATTGAGGCAGAAAGAAACACAATAAATGACATAGTTTCTTGGCTGGGATCCTAGATTGTATAAAGCAAAAGGGCAGCAGTATTTATTCATCACTCTATTCGTGATTCTGGATGCATTGTGACTAGCTGCTTCAAGTTCCTTCTACCTTGAATTTTCTACCATGATGGACTGAGCCCTTGAGTTGTGAGCCAAAGTAAACACTTCTCTCTTAAGTTGCTCTCTTTACTATATCTAATTACAATAACAAAAAAGACAGGTAAAAATTGGTACCTAGAAGAGGGCCATTGCTGTGATAAACCTGATCATGTAGTTCTTGGGCTCTGTTTTGTGGCTAGAATGTGAAAGAATCTGAAACGTTGATTTATAAACGTCTTTGAATCCTCTAGTTAGAATATAATGGGCTATTCTTATCAGAATCTGGAAGGAAAGTATGCTGTGAGACATGGAGGCAGTAGGGGCCCAGCTTGTGAAGTTTCACAGAAAAACAAGATCTTGGTCAGGAAGTCATCTAGAAGCCATCCATACTTAATTTTGGCCAAGAATCTGGGTTCATTTTACTCTTTTCTTGACAACTTGGGTGATATTGACTATAAAGATAATAATATATTCAGTGTAGGAAAGGTGTGTGAACAAGGTGAGTGTTCTAGATAAAAAGGACAGAGAAAACAAAGGAGCTGTAACTGTTAAGAGGTTAGCATCATTAAAGACATCCTAATACTCTGCACTGGGAAAATAGGAAGTGTGTCTCGAGGGCAAGATTATATTCATTAAAGGTTTTCAATTGTAAAAATACAAATTTATGTGAAGGGAGAAAGCCTGAACTGAGAACTCAGCTGAGGGTATTCCTTGCTCCTCAAAAGTAGTGCCTACAAGAGTGTACTCTCTGTTTCAGTACCTAGAAGCTAATACAACTGTGATCCTAGGGCTAGTAGATCTTGACAGTATTATCCAAATAGTACTGGGTTTGTAAGCATGGACTATGGTAGACTGAGGTGGCATTGAGTTTTAGAAAGGACCTATTGCCAGGCAATATGTGACAGAGTCATTGTCTCTGAAGAGAAGCTCTGAGAATGCATGAAACTGTGATGATGAAGCTTCAGTAGCAGTAGAGATCCCAGAATATTGTAGATTTGAGGACCAAGGGGACCTGCCAGGGAAAATTATAGGAAGAGATTGGAGCTGTATGAAACATCCACAAGAATGTTGAAGTCATACAGTGGGAGAGCAGGGCTCAAGGTTGAAATGAAGACTGTAAGGAGCTACCTGAAATATTCATGTGACTATAAGAGGGAGATATGGATTAAGTAGAGCCAGATTATACATTTTTTATATCATCCAGATGTGGTGGTATACACCTTTAATATCAGTGAAGAGAATAAACTTTTTTTGAGACCCCCCTAGCATGTAGAGGCTGAAGCCAGGCCATCTGTGTTCCAGGAACTTAGTGGACCACAAAAGGGCAGAATCTAGAATGAAGGTAATCTGGTTCTTAGGCTCTGGGTTCCAAGGACAGGCTAGCCACATGATAGATGATTAAGGGTGGAAGCAAGAATGCAGATAATCTGGTTCTTAGGCTCTGGGTTCCAAGGACAGGCTAGCCACATGATAGATGATTAAGGGTGGAAGCAAGAATGCAGATAATCTGGTTCTTAGGCTCTGGGTTCCAAGGACAGGCTAGCCACATGATAGATGATTAGATAAAATTAAATTCTTGAAAAATAAGTACACAGGGTGTTTCCCACATGATCCTTCCACTGTTTTGTTTTTTTTTTTTTTTTTTTTATGATACTGTCCATGTTGATGTTTTATGATTTGTTTTATGATTCCCCCTCACCCCCTGGTTCTGTGGTTTTTCCCTTTATAAAGCCTTCTCCCTCTGGCCTTGGGTCGACACTCCTCTTGTGAGTCTCGGCCTCAGCCGGCTGATATCCGGAAATAAAACCTTATGCAGTTTGCAGCAAGTTCAGTCTCTTGAGTTTCTTAGTGGCCAAGAATTCCCACGACTTGAGCGAGGGTCTCCCCTTGCGGGAGTCTTTTACCAGCACTCTCGGGCCTGGGGAGGCAGATATCTGAGTTCTTGCTGAACAAGTTTGAGGACACCCACTACACAGAAAAACTTTGTCTTGAAAAAAATTATAGCAGAAAAATTTCTCTGGGAGAATGATGAGAATAACGACTTTGAAAGCAATGGGAAACAAGGGGCAGCTACAGGGTATTCAAATGTTAACACAGTTCTTTCTTTCAAATCACTTTTAGGAAATCAGGGAAGTTAATGTATAAAGTTATATGAGAAGAGAAATCATAAATAGAGCATGCATTGGATGCTATAATGCTACAAAGAAAAAAATATCTCCCAAACATAATACTTTTAAAGGATACCTGGAATATGTTATGTATGTGTATGATAAAATAGCCCACATCCATTTGAAGGATGTTATAAGTAGTAAAATCTTAGAAGAACCAGATTTTAGCTGATTAAAATTTTCTATTTCTAGAAATACAATAGACTATTAAATACAGTCCTTTCTATATGTGAAATATTGTAAAATTAAAGCAAAAGTTGGCTAAATAAAAAATTTTAAGTAGTAACACAAAATAGAAATTTTTTTTGTGTCAGAGTTGAGGCTATTTTGAAAAATTTTGAGTCACAGCAGTTATGTGCTAGTTAATGTTTAAAAACTGGCTCTTCTTTTTAAGAAACCTTGATTTGCCATGCTCCCTGATTTTCCTGGTACAAATAGTCCCATTGTAACTGTAAGTTATCAACATCATGTCACAAAATGTCAAGTTGGAAGGACATGCACACAATAAGTAGCAAGCTTGCATGAGTTAATTCTTGTATAGCACTGAATCAAAACTACAGAAATAAAAGTTTGGGTAAGGATTTACAGGACAATAATTGCTTGGTGGTGGGAAATTCTAGTGAAAATTAAAGATGCTTTGTTGACTTAAAGGGTTTCCTTTGGAGAGCAGCCATCAAGGGTGTTAAGAGATGAAGTTGGGTTGGATCAAATGTTCTTGACACAAGGCAGGTTCAGATAAATTATAGTTGTTTTCCCAGGCTTGTTAATCAGTCACTGTTAGTATTCTGTCTAAACGCCACCTCCACAGTTACCTGGCCACAGCCAGGTATGCTCCTCCCCACAGTTACCTGGCCAGGTAGGCCTGCCCACTATAAAAGGGGCTGCTTGCCCCCTCCTCTCTCTCTTGATCTCTTGCCTCTAGCTTCTCTCTGTCCCCTCCCCTCTCCCCCTTTCCCTTCCCCCTCTCTCCACATGGTCACGGCCTGCCTCTACTTCTCTTCTTCCTCTCTTCTTCCATCTTCTTCTTCTATTTCTCCTCCCCCCCACCTTTGCCCTATCTCCTGAATTATTCCCCCCCCCAACCCTTTGGTTTGGTGTGGTCTGTTCTAAGCTGTACGTGGATGTCTAACAGTCACTGATGGAATTTCATTATGGTGTCTCTCAAGAAGTTTTTACCTAGTGTGAAGAAGCAATTACTTTTTGATAGCATAAACAAGAATCTGGAGGCAATGAAGGAAATATAGACCAAGTTTATTGACTATCAGCAGGCAAACTTGTATTGTTGAACATAAATAATACAGGCTTTGGGGATTGTTGGTGGCTGACATCTAACAAATGGCTTAGATTCAATGGTACAGTATCTACATAACACTTTTAAAAAAAAAAAAACAAAACAAAACAGTAACTCATCACATATCAGATCTGCATCCCTGGTGAATGCTTTACCTCTTTTGGAAGATTTGCATTCTTAAGAAACTATCTGATACTCTCACTAGGGAAACAGGTATGAACATATCTACCTCTCCCTGCATTCCTGAAAATCCAGTCTCCTAATCTCACCTGCTGCAGCTTTCCAACCTCTTTGTCCCTTTCTCCAGTGGATCAATAGATCTTCCCCTCAAAACTTCCTTTTGTGCACTCATTGCTTTATCCCAGACCAAACTCCCTCAGGCATTCTCTGGAAAACCCACAGGCCACTAAGGCTGGAGAAACAGCTAGGCAAACTGCTTTGTCACTTTGTAAATAAGAAACTTTGCCACTGAGACAGGATGACTCCATGATAAGCTTCAAATTGGCAGTTCAGGAGACTAGGCCTAAATCTCTGTTTCTAAGTGATAAAAAAATAAAGAGATATAGAATATGTTCTGTGAGTGTGTGGTGAGGTATGGGGGAAGGGGATGTCTCAGCAGGCCCATCTCTTCCCCCTGAGAGACCAGCCACATGAAGGTATAGTATAGAACAAAGTTTATTCAGGGCTTGGGTAGGGGATTTAAGAGGATAGTAGAGGCAGAGAGAGAGAGAGAGAGAGAGAGAGAGAGAGAGAGAGAGAGAGGAGAAAAGAGATGTAGAGGCTGACCATAAGCATGTGGAGAGAGGGGGAAGGGAGGGGGCAGGGACAAGGGGACAGAGGGGCAGCAAGAAGGCAAGAAAACAGGAGATCAAGAGAGAAAGAGGAGGGGGCAAGCAGCCCCTTTTATAGTGGGCCAGGCCTGTGGGGAGGAGCATACCTAGCTGTTGCCAGGTAAAGGTTGGGTGGAGTTTAGACAGAATGCTAACACCAGGAACTGGGCAAGTCCAGGCAAGTTCAGGCCTCAGAAGCTGCCCAGCCAGCAGCCTGAGGGACAATAGCTCAGCAACAGCTTCCAGACTTCTCCAGCAACAGTTTCCAGTCCTCTCATGCCCTAGCAATGGTTCTGGAATATCTCTAGAGATACAACCAAGAATAGAGGTCACCTATCCCTCCCTGGAATTACCCTAATGTGCTTTAAATCTGCTCTTCGAGTTCACTTGCGTGTCTCCATTTGGGAATGCGAGACCCCAACATGCTTCTACAGAATAAAACGCTTTGCTTTTGCATATTATTTGAGTCTAGGGTATCATTCTTTGGCAAATCATGGACCCTTACAGCCACTTCTTCAGTTCCTCCAAGTCCAATCCCCAGTCTCAAGAACAGCTCTGCAGCAAAACACCAACTGCTGCCTCTCCTCACTTTCTAACCCCATTCCCAGGGGACTAAGGAATACCTGATTTACTTCCTCCTGTGAAAATTCCCCACCTATCCATACCCCTAACTCATCCCATTTCTTTTTTTTTTTATTATCTTTTTTTTTTTTAAATAAAAATTGAAACATACATCACAACTGAATGAATTGATAGTCAGGTTAACAAATTATTTGTAGAAAGATGAAATCAGGAATATAAGAGACAAGTCAAAAGTTCCCATCCTTACATGGAGCTCAGAACTCTGGAAAGTCAATGGGCACATGCTATGTGACCAGGTCCTCAGAATATCAGGTCATTGTGGTCCCAGCTAGATGCATCCCAGCAGACAAGCTTGATGTTGGAATTCTATCCCCTGTGCTGTGGAGCCTGGGGTACAGAGGTCCAGGACCAGAGCTTTGAGCTATGTTCTAGGACAACTAGCTAATGACTGTATGCAGTGTACCCCACAGGTGCTTATACTACACATAGAGGCATAACATTGCTAAACTTGGCATCTGTTCCTTCTGACCTAAATGCTCAGGTAACCTACAGCCTGGATGGCTGTGTTAGGAATCTTCACATGGAACAAGCCCCTGTTAATCTGGACCAGCCTACCTCCAGTTTCCACATTGGGACGTGCTTTGCAAATGCAGAGGAGGACTTACTTTGATGCAACTGGTTTTGCTAAGCTACTTCTGCTTCTTTTCTGTTGAATATTCATGACATATAAATGTTGACTTCTTGCCTCTGTCAAAAATAATAGTTCCCCAGGGTCCTGAGCTATTATTCTTTTTTTTTTTTAAATTTATTTAGTTATTTAAATCACATCATAATTTACTTTTTACACAAGGGTTATAAACACAAAAAGACAGGATGTGGGGAAGGGAATGGCACTGGAGCATAGGTGTTCAGGGGGAGTACAGATACCTTTCAGAGCAGGGTATCAGCTGCATCCCATTCTTTTTTTCTTTTCTTTCTTTTTTTTTTTTTTTTTTTTGGTTTTTCGAGACAGGGTTTCTCTGTATAGCCTTGGCTGTCCTGGAACTCATTCTGTAGACCAGGCTGGCCTCGAACTCAGAAATCTGCCTGCCTCTGCCTCCCAAGTGCTGGGATTAAAGGTGTGTGCCACCACTGCCCGGCTACTCATCCCATTTCTTAAGTATCAGCTTCTATATGCCTACAAACACCTTTTACCTGGAACCCTCAATGGCCACACTTATCAGAATTCCACAGTTTCTTACCAGGCAACACACTCTGCTAAGAACTAAAGAGGACAGTAGAAGCTAAGGAACAAAATACCCACCCAACAACAAAAAGACCAGTAAAGCAGCACCTAGAATTATAATCTACCTAAACCCAGATACCTAAACTCCAGCATAAACAAAAACAAAACAAAACCATCTAGGACAATATTTCTCCACTAGAGTCCAGCAATACTACTACAACAGGTCCTGAGTTTTGCAATATAGTTGAAACACAAGGAAACTATGTTAAAATAGCCTTTATGAATATGATGGAAGTGCTTAAAGAGGAGATGGATAAACCCCTTAAAGAAATCTATGAAAAACAAGTAAGCAGTGGAAGAAAAAAAATAAAAGTGTTCAGGGCCTCCAAGTGGAAATAGAATCAATTTAAAAAAAAAACAAAAAACAAAAAACCAACAACAGCAAACTGAGGTAAATCTGGAAATGAAAAATTTAAACTTGAAGAAGAACCTCAGAGGCAAGCCTCACCAACAGAATATAAGTAATGGAAGAAATAGACATTGAAGACATGATAAAGGAAAGTTATACCTTGGTCAAAGAAAATGTTAAATCTAAAATACTCCTGGCAAAAAATACTCATGAACTCTGGATCACTATGAAAAGACCATATCTAAGAATAACAGGAATAGAGAAAGGAGAAGAAACCAAGGTCAAAGGTACAAAAAATATATCAACAAAATCTTGAAAGAAAAATTTCTAGCATAAAGTAGGAGATTCTTATCAAGGTACAAGAAGCAAGCAGAACACTGAATAGACTTGACCTTTAACACATAATAATCAAAGCACTGCATGTAAAGAACAAAGTAAGACTATTAAAAGCTTCAAGAGTTTTAAAAGACCAAGTAACATATAAAAGCACACCTAGTATAATTTTACCCAACTTTTAAGTAGAAATGCCAAAAGCCAGAAGGGTTGTGTATACATGATCTCAAGACTCCAGGAAAGTACAAATATCAGCCTAGACATTGAATCACAGCAGATGGAGAAATAAGACATTCCATGATGATAAGACATCCCATCATGAAACCAAATTTAAGCAGTATCTAAATACAAATCTAACTCTACAGAAGGTGCTAGAAGGAAAACTCAAACCTAAAGAGGTTAATCACATTCAAGAAAACACAAGGAATAAATCATCCCAAACAAATCAAAGAGGGGAAACATGTATACACACACATACACACAACCCACCTCCATCACCACCACTACCACCACTACTACCTCACCATCACAACAATAACAACAACAACTACTACTACGACTACTACTACTACAGCAAACAAAACCAACAACAATAGTAAAGTAACAGGAATCAACAAACACTGCTCATTGTTATCTCTCAATATTAGTGGTCTCAATTCCCCAATAAAAAGTTTTTCAAGTGCTGGGATTAAAGGCGTGTGCCACCACTGCCTGGCAAATATTTGATTTCTAAAACTGGATTTATATAGTAGACTGGAGGTTTCAAAGATGATTTTGGCAGGAATTATTTATACCAGTGATATATAATGAAATACATGGTCATCATTTACAGTAAGAAGTTCTCTTATGATGGAAATGACTGAAATAAGTGGCCACTGTCAAATATTTACAGTGTTCTAATCTTTAAGTTTTATTTTAAAGTAAGAAAGTAATGTGAAATTATAAGAATAATCAACTCACCATAGTTACAGATATAAGTCACTGCAATTACTTTTAATCAATAGTGTTAAGACAGTAACAATAGATTTTCTGGTGGGGGGGTTTGAAAAACTGATAGATTGCCAAGAATGTTGGAAGGCATCATGAAAAATGGATAAGCCCCAAAGCTTGGTTACTTTTGCACTTTGGCTGAGAAATGTGTACCCCTCCTCTGATGAATTTCATAGCTTCTGGAGAAATACATATGAAAGAAGAAGGAAACACTTGCAAAACAGATTTACCAAATCAACCCTTGTGATCTATGGGGGATATACAGGGTGGTCATGTTGTTCTCAAATCCAAACTGCCTGCTTTAGGTATTTGGTTGAATTAGTTATATGGACTAAACTTTTTGTATATTTTTGTACTGTATATACTTTCTGTATAAACAAAAGATCTGCTTACATCATCATATGCTTACCAATGTTCCTTTATTTAAAGGCTCTGAAGAGCTTCAAATATAATATGAATTCTCTTTCCTTCCAAATCTGATTCTCTAGTGGAATTCTTTTTATGTATGTATAGCAAGAACTATGCTCTTAATGAAACAAAAATAACTAAACTCAGGGAAACATCGTCTAGATCCCTCTCAAATCCAATTCCCAACTTAGCTTTTGCTAGGCCTATTCTAAGAAGCTATGGGTGTGGGAGGAAGAATTATTATTTAGTCTTTCTCCTTAAAGGAACTGTAAAATCAAGACATACTTATACTTCAATTCCCTTGGTAACCCTACATAAATTTGTTATGTAGCTTGTGAATTAAAAATACATGAAGGTTTTAGCTATATAAATACTATTCTAGAAACCCATTCCTTTTCCACTATTGTTTAGACAGAGTGGTATGACCCCATGAAACATTGGCTGGGGGTATTTTATGGATTTTTATACGTATAATAAAACTTGTATTGCAAGATTGATGGGTGTTTTTCATTTCTAAGAAAGTCAATTTCCTGTTATATGGGAAAGAGGACCTCTCGTGGCAGTAAATAATTGAATGACATAAAATTCCACAGGCTCATGATAGTTTATTTAACTGCTGATCGTGTTTTAACCTGTTAACAGGGAGGATATTTTCGGTTGAAACCATTCCTTGCTTAACTAGAGTGGTAAATACATGATGTCTTAGAAAAATTGGCGAAGCAGGCATTTTTCTTTCTATTTTAGTATTTCTAGACACATGCAGCATAGTCTTGTTTTTCTTCTTCTAGCCACATCTGTCCTAAGAGCATTACATTTTAAAGTATAATGTTACCCTTTCCATCACTATGACTGCTAACTTTATCATCTGTGAAAACTTCTCTACAGGTTGAGTCTCTTCAGAATTAGTGGTTTTTTCCTTAACCAAGTCTCTCTCTCTCTGTCTCCTCTCTCTCATTCTTTTGTTCTTTCTTTTCTTTTTTTATCATATTACTTGTCTAAGAATACAAGTTTTGCATAATTTTACACACCGTATAAGCAGTGTGTATCATGCATCAATACATTTATTCCTTACCCTTGGATAATCTTAAGAGCAGTCAAAATACAGCATCCTTAGGAAGATTTCAAGGACACAGAGTCAGTGTAAGGTGCTTTTGTTATTTACACCACAGAATAATGTTATTAAAAGTCAGTTCTAGAGAAAAATGCTCCTCGGATTGTATTTCATTTTTGTAATTACCTTGACGAAAACGAGCACAGCTGGGGTAAGTTTTGTTGCCTTAAGGCCGTGGGGTTTTGATAGATGAGAAGGCATCTGTATTGTGGGGTTTATTGATAAATGTACTATTTTTCATGAAAGAGCAGTATAATGAATGGGCAAAAAAAAAAATGTTTTACGTAGAGCATCACTGAAAAACATTAGCTCAAAGGGTCTGTTACAAGGTGGGTGGTAAAATCATAACTCAAAGCCAGTATATTGATGCTACTGTGATACCACTTTGAAGATATTTAATGTCTATGTTATATGCCATGGAGAGAAGATGGTAAATGTTTAAGAGTCATTTTTTCATCCCTCTGAAGTTGGGAGCACTCTCTGCAACTAAATTTAAGAAATACAATGGGATTTTAAATTATTTCACATTAACTGTAACCACTCTGAGGTCACTTGTTCAACCATTTCCATCCTATTTTTCCCCAGTTTGTCATCCAGCTTTATGGGTCTTTTAAACTCCCCCATGGTTCCATAATATAGTATAAACTCCTTTGAGCATTGTAACCAAATTCTTATTGTTCCACTGTATCATTTGTTACAATGCTTTGTACCTGTAAGATATTCAATATGGAACTGGGTTGTGAATCTAGTCTTTTAACAGCTGAGACATCTCTCTTGTCCTCAATAAGGATTTTTAAAAGAGCACATAAAATTGGAATACTTTTACAATGTTAGGAAATGATATGGGAATAAACTTTTATAGTTAATGCTACTCATGTTTTATTAATGATTGAAAAATGTCATAGTTGTTCATTAAATGCAGACCTTTGTTGTCTTCATAGTTGTATCCTCTTGTACTTCTGTATTTTTCCTCCTGGAGAGCTCACTGTCTTGCATAATTTCCATCAATCATGTAAGTAGAAATGTCTCTTTAACTTAGATTGTAAGGCCTGACTTCTCTTCCAATTTCTGCTTGCATTTATTGCTCTGACCTGTCATTCAGCTATGTTCCGAGTTCCTATCAGAGTTTCTCCTCTCACTTTTTATATTACTATTTATCAGCTCGTAAATACATTTTAAAAACATATTGGCTTACAACCTGTTTGACTAATCCACTGCATTTTGTGCACCAATTTCTTGAATAAATATACTTTCTCTTCTCATTTTAACCAGTTGAGACATGATTGTGAGCAATACTTACTTTGCAGAATCTTTATTTGCCGTTCTAACTTGGTTCACTTGTTTTCCCAGATAATAATTTTGGTGATCATTTGCAGAAGACAACATAGTGGGTATATTGGTCTCTGTAGGCTGTACAATTTCTACTGAAACTATTCAATTGTCTCTGCAATAAGTATATTTATACTTACATGTGCCTATGCAAATATACACATGTATATGCATAATAAACAAATAAATCAGTAAGTTTTATAGCAATAGAGAACTTGCATTAATAATCTCACCTCGAATACTAAAGTTACTCCCATTAACCTCAGTTTACCAATCTACAAATTTGGCATAATTATGAACTTAGGGCGTTTTGGAAAGTTTTAGTCAGTTAAAAACATTCTTGGCCTAGTAAATTAATATTGCATTCAGTAAATAGCACATATGACATTTTTAAATTCAACAGTCAAAACAAGTGCCTTTATTGAAGAGCTTTGCACACCAGGAATTTTTCCACTTGTAGGGTCTAGAAAGATGCTTATACATTCCTTGCCTTCAAAAATCCCATACTTTGTGAGGAGAGGATAATCTTAGTTGGTTACTGATATAGAAATGAAAAATAAGGACAAGTATTCTTACAAATACATGCACATATACTTCTGGGAGCCAGGGAACTCTTACTCCAGAAGAAAGTATATGGCACACTTTGGACTGGATCATGAGGGAATTGTAGGAGATAGTCACGAGGAAGAGAAAATGGGAACAGATTTCCAGGTAGAGGAAAGAAGAAACAATGACATGTTATTAGTGCAAATATGCTTGCGGACATTGATAGTAAGTCCAGTTAAGAGTAAGAGCAGTATAGCTAGACAGGAAAATTAGCCTGGTAGTGAGGTGCTTCCCAAAGAAATTTATTTGCATATGGAGTTGTGATATATCCTAATGTTTCATTTAAAAATATTTTTATTTATGTTATTTTATGGGTATGAGTGTTTTGCTTGCATATATGTGCATGTACCACATGCATCTGGTGCCTTCAGAAGTCAGAAGAAGGCATCAGATCCCCTGAAACTGTAATTACAGATGGTTGTAAACAACCATATTGGTGCTGGGAACTGAATGGAACTCCTCTTCCAGACTGACAAATGCTCTTAACCACTGAATCCTTTCTCTAGGTCCTCTTAATGCTGTTTTAAACACATGTCAAATAATTTATCAAGAGGCTGGAGAGTTATCTCAGTTAGTAAAGGCGCTTTCCATGGAAGCATGAGGAACTGACTTCTGATTCCCAGGACCCACATAAAAAGTGGGACTATGTGATACATTTATAATATAATTCAAGCACTGGGCAGGCAGAGACAGGCAGATTCCTGATGCTCACTGGCCAACCAGCCTAACTGATATTTCTGGATTGTCTATCCTCATAGCTGGCATTCTATTCACAGTAAGTGACAATTAGCCATTGTCATTTACTGGTTAGCTGAGTAGATGTTTATGGCAAATATTAATCCCAGTTCTTTGCTGCCACAAAGTTCAAGTGCAGGTTTACCTGAAATGGCTAAAGCTGATCACTCACAGATGATTAAAAATGTAAAGTGGGTATGTGCTGAAAGATGACTTTGAAAATGGCAGGTAGTGGGAAATGGTCTTAAAGAAATTAAATTCTTTTAATAGTTGTTGTTTAAAAAAAAGAAAACTGGTGGCGGCAGAGGGTTCCAGGAGAAGTTTATTTAGGGCAGAGGGGAGAGCAGAGGGGAGAGCAGAGAGAGGTGGAGGTGGTGGCCTGCCATGACCACGTGGAGGGGGGAGGGGAGAGGGAAAGGGTCAGATAAGACCTGCAGGCACAAGAGGGCAAGAGAGCAAGAGAGTGAGGAGGGGCCAGACAGCCCCTCTTATAATAGTGGGCAGGGCTACCTGGCCGTTCCCAGGTAGCTTTGGGGAGGAGTATACCTAGCTGTTGCTAGGTAACTGTGGAGGTGGAGTTTAACAGAATGCTAACAGTAGTGAATGACCCATTTAGAATTTATTAAATTTCCTATTTTAATAATAGTATATTTTTAATTTATTTTTTCTAGATAATAGAATGACAGTTTTGTTAATGTATTCTTTAGTGATAAAAATCAAAGGGGAATGGAAATATCTACTAATATAAAGAAGACAATTGAACCCTGGAGAAATAAAATGTCCAATGCTTATTCCTCTGAGAATAAAGGGATTTTTTTGTCTGCTGGAAGAATTTTTATGGATTTATAAACAAAATGAAACTTCCTTGATAATTCATTATTGATAAATCCTTGCTGTCTTTGCTACTCTACTTTTCTTGAATATCTTTATTTTATGCAAGATTGGCATTTACTTAGCTATTAACCTTAGATTCCTGAATGTTTGTCTTCGCTTGTCTTTATCCCTATTAATTCATGTTACTTGTGCCTCCTAGGATTTTCTTTTTCTGTTCTCTCCTCTCCAACTCTATAGAAGTTGGAAGGATTTCAAACCTCCATAATTTCGAATGTAAACTCACTTTGTCCTAATTGATAGATCATATTTGTCTCCACCACCATACAATTCATCTTTGTTGTGCCATCAGCCACCTTTCTCCGATGTAACTGTCATATAACAGCCTCCTGTTCGCAAGCCTTCATAATGAAGCTCAAGGATGGAGCTACGTGGTAGACTATTGTGTAGCAATTGAAACATTCCCTCCTGAAAGAGGGAGGGGGCTCACAAGACCCAGGAAGTAAACAAACTTACAACTTTCAGAAGGCCCCGGAACTTATAAGATTCATAAGGCCCCTTTCCAAGGTCATCTAAAAAGTAACACTTGCTGGGCAAAGGAGACTCTCCCACCGGCACAGCTGCCTGCACGCCATGCAAGGAACTCCAGAGATGCGGCTTGGATGAGTCGTCGCCCGTCCTGTAGTGGGCTTTTTGGTGATCTGCTGGCTGTGAGACATCCGTGCTGTACTGGTAAGTAACCCCTCATCCATACTCCCGTAAGTAATATCCTGAAAACTGATCATCTGCTAAATTACACTTGGGTACAACTGTTTCTTTGGTGTTATTAGTGCCCCATCTGAGGCGAACAGACTTTTGTCCAGGAAAAGTCCCACGACACAGATTAAAATTCTTTGGCCCTTGAGTCATTGAGCAGTGGGGTTCTGTGTTCTCTTATATTGCATGTGGGTGAACTTTGTTAGAGTTTTCATGAAAAAGTCAATATGAGTAATGTAAAGCCGTTCATGTTTCTTGGCTTATGAGTTAAGAGACTGGCTGTTTGTAATTATTGTTTCTTGGACCACTTTCTCTTGGGATACTCCCTCTTGTAACACAGTTATAGTTATACAAACTGCAGGCCACTTGGAAAAGTCATGTGTATGTGTTCCAGTTGAAAGCTCCAGATGTGCTCTCAGTGTCAATTAATAGCTATGGGATTTAGCAATCTTGAAACCTCTAGGCCAATAGTTGCAGTTGATGGAGATTTCATATGAACTACATTCTCAGCCAACATTTGACTGTAATATCCCAGTGCACAAAAGTTCAGAAAAGAATCAGCAGTGAGCCCTGTCCAAAAAATTAATAATAATAAAAGCAGGGCATATAAAAAATGAGTTAGAAGCTAGGTATGGTGGCACAAGCCTTTACTCCTAGCACTCGGGAGGTAGAGGCAGATGATCTCTGTGAGTTCGAGGCCAGTCTGGCCTACAAATTGAGTCCAAGATCGTCAGAGCTCTGTTACCCAGAGAAACACTGTTTCAAAAAAAACAAAAGAAAAAACCAAAACAAAAGAAAACAAAACAACTCCCAAACTGCAAACAGGACAAATAATACTGAACTATTGTTCAACAGTGCAGTTTTAAGCTGAGTTGTTTTTCAGTAGTAGATAACTGAAAAAACTTGGCTTAAAGTGTGCTCTTTGTTCTCTGCTGACCTGCTTTTACCTATCATTTTACAGTTATCCTACAGACACACTATTTAAGCCAGTCTTCAAACAATGAGCTCTTTTGTGACTGGATGTTGCTCATGTTGTGCCTTTTCTTAAATACACTTTTTTTTTTTCTACCTAGAGCATTCTTCTTCATGACTCAGCTTCATTCACTTCCGTGAGGCTATCTTCATCTTCTTCTAGGTAGAATTAGTTTCAGTCTTCCACTTAGCTCCCATTGCACATTTAGACCACAGTTGTTACTAACTTAAAACTGTTCTGTGTTTTTAGGTCTTACTCCTCCTGGAGGGTAGTGATCATGTTTTATGTAAGCTATGGTTCTTGAATGTAACTCTTGACAGAGAGTTCATGGCTCATTTCTTCCTTTGTCTCTGTGTGCCTATGCATGAACACACATGTGAAATAGAAACATGAATTTGTGGGTCTAATGTGGGTTGAATATATTAGGGTGTCTGATAACTTTGCTCTTTTCTTTTTAAGGAAAATTAAAATTCAATGATTTGATGTATGATGCCAGAAATTCTCCAGGGGAGTTCTAAGGAGTAGATCCTCAACATAAAATGTCAATCAAAGCAAAGAAATTTCACAGATTTTAGAGGTTTGTTTTGATTAGATATATAAAAAAATCAGTGTATATGGACACATATACATGCATATATAACTTATACATAGTATTAAATCAACTCTGTGACTTACTTGTCTGATGATTCCCTTTACCTCTCAGCCCCATACTGTTCTAGTCACATAAGGTCTGCTGCACTTCTTCCCATCCTCCTGGGAAGCTTCTGTCTAGCAGTGAGTGACTCTAACATATGGTATCCACGTTTTCTAAGGACAGACACATGGGTAAAACTATAAGTCTTTCAAACTGTGAAAGAAGAGTATGTCTTTCCCATTCCCTTCCATATAAAGTCCATTCTCCAGAATTTATCCCATGGTCCTACCTGTGAGAGGACCAGGTACATAAGAAGAATAAATAAAGAAAACATATAGCAAGTTTTTTGAATACCAGTACTTTCTACTCCTCTTCATTTCTGTAAATGACTCTGAAGTTTACATTTAAAATACTGCCAGATCAGATATTTGGTAAGAACTATTGACACAATGTAATAAATAAAATTTGATGCTAATTCCTGATAGGCTGGATAACTTCTAAAATTCCTCAACCAACATTATGTTGTAGGCATGAAATTTATTCTCTTAAGATATGGAACTGATATGAAATAAGATATAATTGACCAGCAACATGGTAAAAGTTGGTAAAACATGTATTATTCTATGGTTGATTTTGTAATATATGACTTTGACCTATGGTCGAATGTGTGTTTCTCATCAAGATTTGACTTTTTAAATAACTGCCACATTGACCATGTTTATTAGCAGATCACATAAATATGTGCAGATTAGCTTACATTTTGTTGAATGAGGCATGTATTTAGGCGACAGAATGTTATCAAACTCAAGAATGATCAAGCCACTCTCAGTAGTCATGGCAATGAGGACCTGGAGTATGCTGAGAGTCTAAGTTATTTCCTTTTGGTTGTGACATAATTCCTCATCGCTATATCTTTTTCCTCCCTTCCTGCCAGTTTTCTGTATTTCTCTAATTGTGTATTCAAAATATAAAAGCATCTGCTCCATGCCATCATGTTTTTGTTCATGCTAGCAAAATAATAGACACTATCTACAGTACTTGTGAAACAAATCCCATAATAAAATATGGACATATTTCAGAAATTAAGTACCGAGAGGAAAATTTCATAAATAGAAACAAAATTGAAAATAGTCTGAGAAATTTTCTCATGCAAGAGGTAATTCCTGTTATTCCTCTATAAAAAGTACACACTCTTGTAATGTGAGCTAACTGAAAGTACCTAAACAATATAGTTTAATAAGACTAAGGTTCACATAAAATGGTGGTCTTACTAGTTTTTCAAAATTATTTTGGGGAGTTGTAATTATATATTGCCCCCTTCCCTTTCCTCCTTCCAAACCCTCTCTTATACCTTTCCTTGGTCCCTTTCAAATTCATGGCTTCTTTTTAAGTTAATTTTTTTACATACATATATACATATATATTTTTACATACATAAATATGCCCTGCTCAATACAATATTACTTGTTATTTGTGTTTTCAGGGCTGAGCATTTGGTATTGGATAAGAGAACCATGTGCCCTTCCATGGCTCTCAGCTTTCCTTAGTTGCCTGGCTTTGATGTTAGATAATTATACATGTTCCATGTGTCTTTAATTTTACCTGTTCCTGCATTCAAATACAAAATATGGCTTTTCCCTTCCTTTTATTGTTTTTGATACTCTGTCATGTGGCTTGTGAAATCCGAGTCTCTGTGAGCCCCTATGTACTCAGGTTTCTTGTGGTGGTCTTTATGACAAAGTATTGTCGAAAGTTTAGACACTAACCACCTCAGTAGCTCAGTTTACTCAATGCCTTATTTGTGTTATCTCTGTAGCAATTGTAGCAAAGAGGGTCAAGGAGAGGAAGTGGTAAGTATAGAAACATCTGGGTCTCATTGTGTAGCTGCAATCAGTGCCATCATTAATCTTTGAGATCTTCACCCCTATTTACTAATAAACACTGAGTTCACTAAGAGTAACACAGCAATCAGAGTTAAGTGGCAAAGTTAATTGGAATCCAGCAGTCTCTCATATTTTCAGACTTTTGCTATTGCTTTGTGTTAAGCACAGAAGTACTTAATAATCCTGTTTATTTTTTGAATTTTTTACTTAATAGGAGAGAAGGGGAGTCGGCATATGAAGAAGGGCAGGAGAGGGTAATGGGGGATGAATATGATCAGAATGCATTCTATAAACATATACATAATCATCAGAGATAAGTTTAAATATGATCAGAATATAAAATGGGAGATTGAGAGAAGTTTTAAAAAGAAGATGGATTTAGATCTTCTAATTCCTTTTAGTTTTCTTTAAGGTACAGTACTTCCAACATGTAAGTTGGTAGGAGGAAGGATGGAGAGTTCCTTTGCTCTTTGCATCCTTATGAGTTTATAGAGACATTAACATTCAGCAGCCACCTATTGAATAACGAAAGAAAGTGGGTGAAACAAGAGAGACATAAAGGGCTGAAGCCTGATATTCTTCCAAGTTTTCCCTCCATTCATGATATGATTTAAGTTTCTGAGTTTCTTTGAAGCTCAGAGATAATACCTCCAGAGTGGAAAACACAGACAGGGGCTTTAAGTTGTTTAGGTCAAAGGGTAAGACTAATAAGCATATTATATTTTTAGTCTTCACTGTTGGAATCAGCAGGGGCTAATTAAATAGGTAAAGATGGTTTAAAAAAGACTTAAAAAGTATCCTTTTTGGTCTGTCCATGTATGGTCTCTGGTTGGTGGCTCAGTCTCTGTGAGCCCCTATGTGCTCAGGTTTCTTGTTGGTGTCTTTGACCTTTCTGGCTCCTTCAATCCTTTCTACCCTAATCCCCATTTCCAAAAGATTCCCTGACCCTCACCTACTGTTTGGCAGTAGATCTCTGCATCTGTTTCCATCAGCTGCTGGATGAAGCCTCTCAGAGGACAGTTATGTTAGGCTCCTGTCTGCAAGTATTGCAGAATATCATCAATGGCATCTCTCTCGTGGCATGGGTCTCAAGGTGGGCTAGGCATTGGTTGGACTTTTTTCTATTTCTGTTCCATCTTTATCCTTGCACATCTTGTAGGCAGGACAAATTGTGGGTCTAAGTTTTTGTGGTTTGGTCGGTGTCCCCACTGGAAGTTTTGCCTGGTTAAAAGAGGCAGTCATTTCAGGTTACATAATTCTATTCATTCTCCTGGCTCTCTAGACTTCTCTCCTGTCTCTTCCCATACCTGGTCTTGTCCCCCTTTTTTCCTTCTCCCTCCCTTCTCCCACCTAGATTCCTCCCTCCCTATGCCTCCTGTGAATTTGTTAGCCCTTCAAAGTGAGTTTGAAGCATCTATAGGTTGTCCTTCCTTCTTAACCTTCATATGGTCTTTGAATTGTATCATATGTGTTCTGAACTTTTGGGATAAAATCCACTTATCAATGAGTAAATACCATATATGTCCTTTTGGGTCTGGGTTACCTCACTCAGGATGATATTTTTTAGTTCCATCCATTTGCCTACAAAGTTTGTGAAATCATTGTTTTTAATACCTGAGTAGTATTCCATTGTGTAAATGTACCACATTTTTGTATCCATTCTTTCATTGAGGGGCATCTGGGTTGTTTCCAGCTTCTGGCTATTATAAATAAGGCTGCTATCAACATAGTAGAGCATGTGTCCTAGTTATGTGTTAGAGCATCTTTTGGGTATATGCCCAGGAGTGGTATAGCTGGGTCTTCAGGTAGAGCTATTCCCAATTTTCTGTCAAACCACTAGATTGATTTCCAAAGTGGTTATACCTGCTTGCAATCCCACCAAAAATAGAGAAGTGTTTCTCTTTCTCTACATCCTTGCCAGCATCTGCTGTCACCTGAGATTTGATAAGAATAATTTTGCTGACTCAAATAATTACATTAAGATTCTAATATTGTTTCATTAATATATTTTAATTTGGAAATGAAAGACCTCTGAAGGGAGTCTCTCACTCAAGTCCCGGGGATGGTGCGCACCCAAGAATACACAAGAGACCGTCTTGACTTAAACACATGAGGTAGTTTATAGTGGAGCTCCGGATCGACATATATCTCACACAAGAGACAGAGGAATTGACCAAGAACCCCAAAAGCATAGGGTTTATATAGGCAAAGGCCAGGGAAGGCTGGAGGCTTTGGTGCGGTTGCACATGATTGGCTATTTTAAACATCTGAACAGCAGCAATTTTCATAAGCAGGCCCAAAGTAGGGTGGGACTAACTTCACCAGAATAGCCCTTTATTCCTGTTCTTCCTGGAACTCGTGGGCAAATGCTTATCTGGGTCAGCAGACCATCTGCTCTGTTTTAACTACAAGTCCTTGAAACTTCATGTGCTTGGCCCCTAGAATGCTCAGTAGTCTATTGTTTCTTTGGCCTTGTATCTTCTGCAGTTTATCATTGAGGTCCAAGGCTAGCAGACTCGTGATCCTGCAATTTTAACTCTTTGTGTCTCTGAATTAGAGAGTCAGTCCTACTGCTCTTGTCATTCTGAGCTAACTAAAAATCTTCTTCATTCCCCTCTCCTTTAACTAAATAATTTTAATCTTAAAATATCTGACTTAATATCTAGTATGCCCTGGGTAAAAGGATTCTTATATTCTGCCCTATCAGGGTCTTTCAGAACAATGTAACTTTAATTTCTAGCTGTCTTGCTAGTCTCTAACTTACCTGGGCAATGAAGGCAGGTCTATTAACAGACTGAATGACTTTGGGAACCTTGGAAAGATCTCTTCTAGGATTTTCTTAGCCATCATGTTGGCAGTTTTATTTTTAGTGGGGAAGGCTTCGATCCATTTTGAAAAGGTGTCTATAAAAACTAAAAGATATTTATTTTCATATTTTGCTGGTTTGACTTCTGTGAAGTCCATCTCCCAGTAAGCTCTGGGGCGGTCGCCCCTCAGTCTCTTTTTCATGGTATACATAGAAGGTCTTGCATTGGTTAAGGCACGAGCTTTACAGTTTCTTCATCATGGCTTCCGCCAAATCAGACAGTCTTATAACATAATAGTCAGAGGATCTTACCACATCTTTTAACTTTTTGGCTCTCAGATGGGTCAGATAGTGCAGATTAGTGATATATTTCTTACCTTTTTCTTGTGGGAGGATTAATTTACCATCTTTCGACTCTCTTACCCCATAAGGGGTAGAATATTGAAAGCCCAACTTATCCATAAGTTGGTAGTCATCTGTAGTGTACCTGAAGCTGGTATCTCGGGTGTCAAAATAATCTTTGGAGCCTCTGGTTGTCAGAATGATTGTTCTTTGGGCAGCCTTCTGATTTTCTTTGGCAACAGTGTCCTGAGCCCTTTGACGTCCAGGGCAGTGAATGATAACTACTTTTTTGGCAGATGGATGGCCTCAAGGAGGCTCAGTATTTTTTTCTTTATTAGATATTGATGGACTTTCTTTCTGCCATTTGCAGGGCTTGTGTCAGAGCAATAAGTTCTGCTTTTTAGGCAGAAGTACCTTCTGATGGGCTACTAACCCAGGTTATTTGCTTTCTATCTACCACTGCAGCTCTTGCCATCTGCTTACTTTCAGCCACAATGCAGCTGCCATCTATATACCAGTTTGGACTTCCTGGCCAAGGCTGGTCCTTCAGGTCACTCTGAGTACCTGTGTCTTCTGCCAGGATGTTAATACAGTGATGGATGGGGGAAGAGTCATCAGTCTCAGGCAGCAGGGTGGCAGGATTCAGGATGGCCGGGGATGCAAAGATCACTCTTTCGGGAGGCTGCTGGATAATACTCTCAAGAGAGTGAGGTGGCACAACAGTTACCTATTGTCCCAGAGTCAATTTATCAGCATTTATGACAAGTAAGGCCACAGCAACACTGGCTTTAGGCAGGTGGACCATCTATTGGCCACTGGATCTAGTTTCTTGGATAAGTATGTCACTGGTTTCTTTTATGGCCCCAAAGTTTGGGTCAGGACCCCTTGAGCGACCCCTGCCCTCTCATTTACGTATAAAGGGCTTGGTCAAGTCTGGTAAGGCTAATGTTAGTGTCCTTAACAGGGCCCTTTTGATGTTTTCAAAGGCTTTCTGGTGTTCAGGGGTCCAAATAAACTCTTTTCCCTCCTTTGTGAGGCGATATAGAGGGGCTGTTAACATAGCAAATCCTGGAATCCATAGCCTACAAAAGCTAGCAGTGCCCAGAAGTTTTCTCACCTGGCCCAGAGTGGTTGGGACAGGGATCTGGGTGAAAGTCTTTGTTCTGGCTTCCATCAGCCACCGTTTCCTATCTTTCAGAGTATATCCCAGATAAGTGACCTCAGTTTTGCACAACTGAGCTTTTTTAGCAGATGCTTGATACCCCAACTCACCCAGTTCTGCCAGCAATCTCTTAGTCCCTTGGAGGCACTCAGGCTTAGTAGACACTGCCAAAAAAAGATAATCTACATACTGCAACAAGATTATCGGAGGGTTTTCAGCTCTGAAGGAGGCCAAATCCTTGTGGAGAGCTTCATCAAAGAGAGTAGGTGAATTTTTAAACCCTTGAGGCAATCTGCTCTAAATCGATTGTCCCACCAATCCAGTGTCAGGATCTCTCTACTTGAAGGCAAAGATAGGCTGGCTGTTAGGATGTAATTTTAGGCAAAAAAAAAAAAAAAAAAAAAGCATCCTTCAAATCTAGGACAGTATACCAGCTCTTCTCTGGTGGGAGCAAACTGAGGAGGTTGTATGGGTTGGGTACTGTTGGATGGATGTCTTGTATTCT
The DNA here is from genome assembly GCA_021653895.1 of Mastomys natalensis. Taxonomy (NCBI): domain Eukaryota; kingdom Metazoa; phylum Chordata; class Mammalia; order Rodentia; family Muridae; genus Mastomys; species Mastomys natalensis. The sequence continues at coordinate 23,015 of JAJTUV010003048.1, forward strand.
CTTATTGACTTTTTTCAGGTCTTGTACTGGCCTATAATCATTGGTGCCAGGCTTCTTAACTGGCAGCAGGGGGGTGTTCCATGGTGGCTGGCAGGTAACTAGAATGCCTTGTTGTAACAGTCTTTGAATGTGAGGTCTAATTTTTCTCTGACTTCGTGACTCATTGGATACTGGAAGGTGATGGCTTTCAGTCCTATTATGATGTTGGGGAACTCTTTCTGCCATCCCCATACCTCCGGTTTCAACCCAAGCTTTTGTAAAGTTATGCTAACCATTTTCTGGGGCTTCTAGCTGTCTGTCTAAGTCTTATCTTATCTCTTGTCTCTTTTTTTCCTGCCACTGCGGCCAAAATCCTTTTTGCCTGCAATCTCACCTGTCTCCTCTCTTCCTTTCTCTCTCTCTCTCTCTCTCTCTCTCTCTCTCTCTCTCTCTCTCTCTTTCTTTCTCTCTCTTTTTTTTCTCTCTCTCTCAGTCTCTTTTTTTCTGTCTCTCTCTTTCTCTTTTGGTACACTTTCTCTGCCTCTTTAACTAAGTTTTACATATTCTATCTGCTGCCCTCTTGCACTTCCAGCCAATTTACTTCTTGCACCCCCAAGCGCCCCTCTCCTTCAGGCCCCTGGGGCCCTTGTTCTTGCCACAGCAAGAAGGAATGTTTTCTCGAAGTACTCCATCACCACATTGGACAAACAGCCCAGCATGCACATAAGCATGCCTGCATGTATGAGCATGCCTGCATGTGCCCATGCACAGGTGTGCCCATGCAGCCCACAACCATTTCATCCAGTCACCTGATCACCAAACTTCGATTCTAAAGGGAGGTGAATTCTAGGCTCCCTAAATCCCATTTATCTAGTAGACACACAGATCTTTTAAGTAAGTTCACCGTCCTTGGAGCTACAAGCCACGTTCCAGGTAGCTGTGTGCCCACGATATGGGCATGATTCCTCCCACCTCCCCCCAAGCCGTGGGATGACTCCACCCTCTGGGTTCCTGGCCTTGAAACATTCTTTAATGTTTCCAACTCATTCTTCCTGCCACCAGCCTGGCATCCTTGGCTCCCACACACACGCTACCTCTCCCCTGCCTTTCTCTGTTCTGTGAGCATCTAGTGTCTTCCAAGGGCATTCTCTATTGTTCCAGCTCTCCTGGCCCCTAGCCACACCTAGCCCCACTTGGCCCTAGACTTTCTCACTTGCTAGCAAAAAAGGCCCCAGTGCCACAGCCCCTGTCAGCACTGTCCTCACTGATGCCCTGTTCCCCTCCCGCAGGTGCTGTGCCTCCTCCAGGGCCCCGTCCGGGTCCTGTCCCCGTTTAGAGCTGTGAACTCTGCTCAGCCCCGCTGCTGTGGATCCAGTCAGCCAGGCGTGTCTCCAGGTAGGCCACCATCTAATCCTACACTTGTCTCTCCATTTCTTTGTTGACACTCTCAGCACACAGGGCAGCCCCAAAGACGAAGAACACCACAAGATGGCCCCAATTGGGGCCCCCTTGGAAAAGTTCATTGGAGACCTGGGTGAAGTGTTGCTGGGCTGAACCTGGGGTCACATGTAGCTGAGCAGCCAAGTCAGAGAAGGTGTGCCGGAATCGGGTCTCAAACTCATCTCCAGCAGCCCACATGGCTTGGTGCGGTGGGTTGGCTGCTGGGCCTTCCCCAGGGCCAGCTCCATAGACATAACCCTTCTGCCTCAGCTTATAGCCTATAAAGACAGCCACTAGAGCCCGTGTGTCTGGGGTTGAGGCTGGGGTCGCTATCTGGGCGGCCAGCCTGGATGGCAGTCCTTAGGACCCAGTGCCTGCAATTTTAACTATTTGTGTCTCTGAATTAGAGAATCAGTCCTACTGCTCTTGTCATTCTGAGCTAACTAAAAATCTTCTTCAGAAGCATTTGAAATATGTTAAATATATTCAATCACTCAACCTTTTGTAGTGTCTCTCACAGAATTTCTTTATTTATTTTTCTTATATGTTCTGTGTTACTAGTGGATTGAAAATCATTTTGAAGCTATACTTGGCTTATTTCAATATTTTAGTTTAGGACAAATGAGTGATATAAGTAATAGGCTTCTTTCAGAAGAAGATGTAAGTATAGGCTTCTATAGCTGACTAAAGCTATCAAGAAATGTAAAGATGACTAAAGTGATAGTCTATCTCTCTCTGCCTATTTGTATGAGGCAGGGTATCTGCCTGAGCCTGGAGCTAGCATTTTCTCAGTTAAGGCTGGAAGCCCCCCAAACCCTGGTTTTTCCTTCAGAGCTGGTATTATCGGCGTAAACAGGATGTACCACTTGTTACATGGTTTGCTGGATTCTCAACTCCAGCCCTCATAATTACACAGCAACCATTTTTAACCATGGAGTTATTCTTGACCATGCTTTAGCCTCCAAGTGCCACTTTTGAAAACTTGGAATGTATTGATTTGCTCTACCCAATACAACAAACCACCAGAAAACATAAAGTATAAGCAACAAAAATGGAGTTTCTCACAATTAGGGCTGGTGGAAATCCATGACCAGGACTTTAAAGATCCAGTTCCCAGTGAAGCTCTCTTCCTGTCAATAGATGATATTTTCTTATTGTGTGCTCACATGACCTCCTGCATATGAGGGAAGATAATCCTGATCTCTGTTTCTCTTATAAGGACACCAATCCCATAGGATTAGGAGCTGTTCCCATGCCTTTATTTAACTTTATATTTTCTCATAGGCCAGTATCAAAATATGTCATGCTGTAGATAATTTTGGACTTCAATGTATCATTGTAGATCACCAATCTTTCATACCGTAACATTTGATGTACAAAGGGTTCAGCCTTGAACAATGCTGCTTAGATCAGCAGAATCGTGTACATGAGGTATTGTGAGAAATGTTGCAGGGCATGTGAAACTGAAAGAGCATCAAGGATAACTGTTCAGTCTCTACCCTGGGAAGCCAACTGACTTTGAGGCATTACTGTGAATATGCCTTATTGTAGCATCTCAGTGAAGACAGTATGGTGTCAAGAAGCTTCTAGATGAAATTCTGTTCCATCCTGCTTTGATATGTCTTCTTCTTCACATCATATTATGTTTGCATCCTTTCTGTTTGGTCCAGAGTGTGAGAGTTTAGTAAGTGCTCCTATATCTTGTTTAATTTTTTTTCACATCTCTCCCAATAGTATCTGTCTTTATAGATGCTTACTACTTGAAAAAGATGAATAAGCTGGGCAGTGGTGGAGCACACCTTTAATCCCAGCACTTGGAAGGCAGAGGCAGGCAGATTTCTGAGTTTGAGGCGAGCCTGGTCTACAGAGTGAGTTCTAGGACAGCCAGGGCTATACAGAGAAACCCTGTCTTGAAAAACCAAAAAAAAAAAGAAAAAAAAGAAAGAAAGAAAGAAAGAAAAAAAGAAAGAAAGAAAGAAAGAAAAAGATGAATAAACCCTTTGGCATCAATAACAATGATTTTTTATTTCATTCTTTTGGAACAAATTCTGGCCTAAAATTGGAAATTTTTCTTTACCATAACGTCTGCCATAGAATAATTTTGAAGACAAACTAACAGTAGACATATAGAAGAATATAAAATACTGTGGATCTCACTTGGCTCAATTTTTACTTTACTTGGCAAAGGTTAGTATAGTTTTCTGGGCATTGCTTTAACTATTATGGGATCATTGGTATAGGATCAGGGGACATTTTTTTGATAAGACTATCTCAAGATTTTCATGATGCCAGGTAAATATTCTAAAATCCTCTTTTAATTCAAGGATAAGAAGAAGATTTTCCATAAAAAGACAAAGAGTAAATATTTGAGGATTTGCAGACTACAGCCCTTTACTGTAACAACAAAGCCTTTCATGAAAAGCCAGAGCACATGGATGGATGCATGTGGTTGTGTTCCAATGAAACATTATTTAATAAATAGGCTGAAGGCCTGATTTGGCTCTTGGTTAGTAACTTGCTGACTCCTGCTCTAACACATTATGCACAGAACTTTGTAAGTGTAATCAGTATTAGGAACTGGTGAGGTAAATGAATGGTACATGTGGTTACTCTGCTCAGAAAACTGAAGTCCTGCAATTTTTAAAGGCCTCAGAATATTTAATGTATTTTTTAGGAACTCAAGAAAATGTTGATGGGAGGAGAAGTGGGGAGAAACTTGGAATAGTAGAGGGAGGGGAAACTTATCAGGATATAATGTATGAAAAATAATTTATTTTCAACAAAAGGGTAAAAAAATAAATCACTCTGTATTATTAAGAGTTAAGTATGTTGAATATGCAGGTTTGGGTGGGATATGAACTTAGAGAAGTTTCTAAATGTTATTAGAAGTTTCTAAATGTTTTAGTCCCTGTACATTTTTGTACAATTAATGGGACATTAGTCACACGTATATGTTTGTGACATATAACCTACGATGATGCTTTAATCTAAGTATACACTATGAAAACCATATCTTTTTTGTTGTTCTTGTTGATTGAAAAGCAATCTCATGGAGCATGCAAATATTCAACATATAGGAACTAATGATATTGTGCTTAATACTATCACCTGTTCTAATCAATCATAATTTTTAAATCTAATTTTTATGATTATTATTTGTATTATTTCTTTTGTTGAGAGTGGTGAGTGCTTGTGTGTGTGTGTGTGTGTGTGTGTGAGAAAGAGAGAGAGAGAGAGAGAGAGAGAGAGAGAGAGAGAGAGAGAAAGAGAGACAGAGACAGAGACAGAGAGAGCACATGCTGGTGTTCATGTGACAATCATATCGTCTTCAGTAACTTTTTCTCTTGTTGTAGAGACAAAGTTTCTCACTGAACGTAATGCTCACTGATTGACTGGATTTCAGGTCATAAGCTTCAGGGATCCTCCTTTTTCTGTCTCTACAGTACTGAGATTGCAGAGGCTTCATGGCACTCCCAGATTTGTAGATGGGTTATAGGGATCTAGAACTCATGTCCTGATACTTGCACTGTATGGACTGATCCATCTCAGCATGTATTATTAGTTTTAATTCCCTATGTAGTCCAAAGAGCAGAGAGTAGCTTTATTTATGATAACTTGAGTCAGGATGTCTGAAAATGAAAATTTGTTTAAAAAAATCTCAGCATTCATCAATCTGTTTTCCCTTCCCCTTGCTGTTGGCCTTCCTAAACCCTCCTATTACTATCTCTGACATTCGTCATTTGTAGTTACAACTTGGCCTTCTACTTAGTTCATCACGGAAACTTGCTAGTAAAATCACTGAAGCCATTTTATTTGGCTATTCACAATTTCTTTAGGAAAAAATAGAATCTTCCCTAGGTTGTTAAAAAAAAAAAAAAAAAAAAAAAAAAAAAAAAAAAAAAAAAGGAAGCAAACCTCCAAAGCAAGCAAGCAAGCAAGACAAGAACAGTATTATCAACTAGGAAGTCACAGATTCTAAAAAGCTGTTTGGTACAGAATCACAGAAATTCTACAATAGAAATAACCTTAGTAATGAACTCTCATTTTTAGAAATATCCTTGGTTTTGGTTTCACTGATTTTATAAAAATATCTGTACTTGATTGATAAACTTAGAAATGAACTTTGAATAAACAGTGAGGTACTAGTGCTCAATTTATTTTCTTGTCAAAATTTTTAATAGTTCTCTCTCTCTCTCTCTCTCTCTCTCTTTGTGTATGTGTGTGCGTGCGTGCGCATGTGTGTGAATGTAGTTGACTATTATGATAAAACCTATCTCATTAGCTACCACTATTTGACAGAGTATGTTGTTATCAGTGCCATTCATTAAACTCACCAGAGCAGTCATTTTAATCAGGGAAAGCATACAGCCATTCAAATGAGAGAATACTGCCAGAGCTCGATTTCATCTTAATGGGCTCAACAAAGGATACAAAACCTCAGGATTTCTATTAGCCAATATGCTTCATTAATATTGTGACTGAGAGTGTCAGTACCCAGTTTTAAAGCTACCAGTGTTTAGAACTCATCTTGAATAGATAAGACAAAAGGGAAAACAGGCTCATTCAGCAACACATAGATTTCTTTATCACGGCATCAAATCAAAAGCATATTAAAAACATATATCATGTATAACATCATAAATGTCTTTGACCCTTTCTTTTCTTTTCTTCTTCCTTTATAGGTTATTGTTATTACATGTGTGAGAGTAATAGAAAGACAAGAAGTAATAAGAGAAGGAGGAAGAAGAGGAGGAGGAGGAAAGAGTGTGAATTAATGACACAGCATGTGTGTGGAGGTCAGAGGACAACTTTGTGGAGTCTCTTCTCTCCTTAAATTGGTTCTGGGGATTAAACTTGCATTGGTACAGCAGCATCTTTACCCACTCAATCATCTTGTTGGCCTTTTCCCTTCCTTTTCAAATAGGTGACTGTAATTCTGCTATTTAATTTCCAAGAGACTCTCTGGTCATGTGATTTCTCTAAATGACACTCTCATTCTCTGTAAAATCAGAACGATGATATCATGAATATAAGATTATATTCCACAATATCTACAGTATTTCTGAAGCTTACAAGAACACATATTATTCTAATTTATATGTCAGCATATCAGCAGGGTGGCATGGGCTCAGCTGAAATTGTCTCCAGTTTCAAGTTGGGTCTGGGTCAACATAGGTTCCTTATTCTTCTGATATCAGCATTCTGGGAGATGTTTTTTTCCCATGGTAGTAGTTAAAAGAATAACTATTTAAGCCCCCTTCAAGACTTTGTATTCATCATGTCTGCTAACATCCTACCACACAAAGCAAGTCACATATTCAATATTAATGGAATGAGGAAATATACTTTATATGATATGGGTAAGATAGAGAGTAAATACTTTCTGATAGATAATTTAGTATAATCTACCATACCTAACACCTCACTATAACTGAGCAGTCTCTGAAATTGGGTATCTGAGAACATTTCATCTATTTTAAATCCTGCTGTGTAACTATGATGTTTATGAATGCTCTGTTACAAGTTACTACATGATTTCCTTTTAATATCAGCTTACTAAACATTATATAACCTTGTACTAAGAAAAGGCACATGCACCATGTATTAGCAGCTGTTGACGTAGATTACCAAGGTATTATTGCACATTATTATAGTGGGAGGCCAAAAATCAGGAGTATCTATTACAGTCTGGGATGTTTAAACTACTTCTTGGCTTTCTACAAGACTTTAAATTCAAGGAGAAAGCAAGCCAAGGGAAGAGGATTACGCTTGAACAGTCTTCATGATAAAATAGTAGTAATTAGTTTGAGCAAAATCCCATAATAGTTTTTCCCCCTCACTTTGCAGGAACTAAATGGCAGACAGATAAAACAAATTACTTTATTCGCTATAATTAGCAAGAGATTATAAGGTTCTGCCTCTGTTCTCCCAAGAGCACAAAGATCATGCCCTGTTTTTCGAAGAACTTTATGTTGCTTAATACCTAATACATCTAAAGTCACTGCAAAATGTGACAGCATCCTTGCAATGATCGCCCATCCCTACAGAGTAGTTGAGGCATTAGAAATACTCACTGAATGAAGCGAGGGGGGGAAGCAAAACCATGGTAGCTTTCTTTCATTGGGTATTTACTTCTTTCCCACCTTTGTTAGCCCCCACATTGCATTTTTCTTAATGTAAATATGATATAATTACTAAGATTTAAGGTTTTCATGGTACCAAAGGATTGTGAGCTAAAACATCACTGTGCATTTAAGTTCAGGGTGTTTCATTTGAGAACAGTAGCATCAAAGAGAGAATTGTCCTCTTGATAGAGGTCACAGGAGATTCAAATTAATTTCTAATCACAGATGACTCAGGAAAACAGTTCACATAATGTTTTGATTGAAGGACATTGAGTCCTTCAGAATAAGATTACTTCTAACTGATAAAATTGAAGGCATCTGACTTTTGTAAGTGGGGGGACGATATCGCAGGAATAAATACAGGTTCTATTTGGACACAGAGGCTGTAAAATCTAGCTACATTAAATATGGTAGATCCTTAAGACAAGGAAATAGATCTGTTGACACACATCACTAAAAATCTTCTCTATTCAAATATTCACAGCAAAGGAACATACACATATGCATTTTCCCCTTTTGAGGAGATATTTTCTCTTTAATGTATAAAGTCTTTTTTAATGTGTAAAGTCAAATCTTCCTAAGTTGTTCATTGTGTTTTAATTGTCTACAAGGAGTTACATTTAGAAATGATTTATAATACATTTTATACATACAAGTATCTACAAAGACACAAAAACTTGTTTTCATTCCAAACCTCCTTCTTAAATGCTTTGTGTTAGAGATGTACTAGGTTGTTTTATTGAATAAGATTTAGAAGTATGATATACACATCATAATGAAACAATTTGAGAAAAAAAATGTCCAATAGGATTACATAGCATTGGATACGTTCATCTTGTGTTTCAAGGAGTGAATCTACAAACAGAACATAATTTACTTCCAGACAGATGCAGTTGGTTTAAAGGTAAGTCCTGAATTAATGGTCAAGTTCTCTTGCCATGTGTGTGTTTTATAAGCTGCCTCCGCCTTTAAAATGAACTAGAAGTTCTACCTACTGAATGTGGTTCTTTGTAAGAGTGAAATGGGATAGAGTTAATAAAATCATACCAAGTTCCAGGCCAGTCAGAGCTACATATTGAGGCCGTCTGAAAACAACAACAGTTACAACAGCAGCAATACCTCCCCCCACCCCAAATTTTATTATTATTAGAGTAAATTGTATTGATAGGCTATCAGGAGAAACGCAAATGGTATGGTAATAAAGGGAGAAAAGACAATAATCTAAAATGATAAGAAAGTAAAAGTCCTGTCTTATGACTAGGGTACTGCAAATAGAAACATATTGTCTTAGCTAAATAAAGAGATGGATGCTATTTCCCATTCCGCTTTTAAAGAATTAGAGTTGTGATTGGATTCCATATTCTTTAAGAGTGAATTGATTCTGAGTCACATTGTAAAACATTAAAATTCAGTGTCGTTCTTTTTCACTTATTTGAATATCTTGATCCAAATTAATTGATTATATCATAGGGCCAACCTTTGAAGTTGCTTCTATGTATCTGTGCCCTGTGGTAGTGTCACTAATACTCACTCACTTTTGCTTGGCCTGGGAGATGTACTTCTTTTGCATTCTTCCCACAGCCTGTCCCAAGTATACCTTCAGATTTGAGACAGGAGATCCAGAAGAGCAAAGAGAGATGCACAATTGCTTTTTTCAAGTCTCTGCTTACATCAGTCTTGCTATTATTTCATGGGCAGCTCTCTTACTTCTCTTTGTAATATTTTCCTTGCAATAATTTTATATAAAATGTCTTCAGAACATGGATCGTATTTCCCCACAGGAACAGTGCTACATTTATTGGGGATGATTTTGACTTTTTCATTTTTCACTTGATAGTCAACCCATTAATTGTATACCATTGATCTAAAACCCTTTCCACCAGATCCTTCATTTAACCTAACTAAGCAGCCCTTTTTCAGTCTTTGCTCTTCTGTTCCACCAGTGCCATCTGTCACAACTAATTTTATATTCTACATTCTTGGCAACTGTTAAAAAATTCCTAAGTTTGAGTATGCAATGTTGTTCTTTACCTCTCGGCCAATTGTGTACTTTTACTTACCTGGAAAACATCTATCTCATCTCTCAACCCCAATTCCCATATTCTCTGCAGTTTTGTTCTCCTTTATGTAACCCTCATTGTAGCTTGACTAAATATAACAATCACTAGAGATATTTGTGATATTTGTTGATATTGTATAAATACTAATACAATTATTTAAACCCCTTTATACAAAATGATCATAGATGTGTGAAGTTCTAAGTCATTCTTTTACTTTTCTTTCACTTCAAGAAGCAAAGATAATGCTTGGTGCAGAGAATGATTTTAAACACAAGTATTAACTGAATGAATGGATGATGATACTATGGTTTCTAAAGGGAGGAGATGGAGGGAGGAAAGCAAGGGGGGAAGTGATGAAATTCTACTTGATTTTTTTTTTTTTACAAAAGGATAATAAGCAACACCAAATGCTGGCAAGAAATAAAAGGTAAGATAAAATAATTTTAAGCTTCTAATTGATTGAAATCTAAAAAATTTAGAGAAACATACTCAGCAGTTAAGACCACTTGCTGCTCTTTCAGAGGACCGAGGTTTGGTTCTCAGCACATACATGTTGGCTCACTACCCACTACCGTCTGTAACTCCAGTTCTAGGGAATCCGATGTCTGGACTCTACGGGTACCAAGCTTGCATATTAGGTGCACATAACATAAAAATAAATAAATGGATCTTAATGTTTCAAGAGATTGAAATCTGAAACAAATTCAAATAAAAATTAAGATTAAAGTTCAGTAAGATAGTCATTATTTTATACTTGATTAACCAGTTGTTTAATATTACTTCTGTGTTTGGATTTGTGATCCCTTCTAGAACTTCCATGCAAGGGCTTGTGTGGTGTGCCACTTGATTATCAGAATCTTAGCTTTGAAGCTAAATTTTGAGATTCCAACAAGATTTTGTAAAAATATTTTAAAGTAAGTTTTTACTATAGAGTACTTACATCCTCCTGCCCCCAACACACACACACACACACACACACACACACACACACACAAACACATCAGATAGGATCACATGTAGTGTAGGCTGACCTCACATTCACTATGTAGCTGCAGAGCAGATGATATTGAGCTTTTGACCCTATTGCTTCTGTCACCCCAAATGCATATATTAAGGTGATATGCCACCAAACCTGGTTTTATGGTGTGATATGAATTGACCCAAAGCTTTATACATACAAAGCAAGTACTCTACCAACTGAGCTACATTGCTAGTCTGAAAATTTACATTCCTTTCCTTAAGTGTTTATTCCCATGTATTTAAATTTCATTCTCTGTACTCCTGCTGCCTTACTCAATTTAGCCTCTTGGTTTGTCTTTGGACCAGGGCTGCATTGTCTTTTGTGTGCTTTCCAGGCCAATCCTGGGGAAACACTTGGTCAGGTCTTTGTCTTTGAGCAGAGGCATTCTCAGTTTAGGCTCAATCCTTTTAAATTAATTTGCATTTCCACAAGATGGAGCCTATATAGTGAGAAGGTCTTGCTTTTAGGGTATTTTTCCTATTGTCCCACTGTGGAGCACTAAATTTCTCTTTGTTGATGTTAATCTCTTTAACAAGTACTGCTGCCTCTACAGCCGATTTGTCTGTAGCCCTAAATACATTACTTTTCTTATCAAATGACACATTTTTTTTCATAGTTTTTGTTTCTCTTGCTCTCTCCTCCTTGTAAAGCACAGCAATATCCACGACACAGTGCAACTGCTGTTGTATTTTGAAGTTTCTTTCAGCAGATAAATTAGCCCATTACTTTTGCAATCAGCCTAATTCACAGTCTCAGGTCATGGGCAAAATGCATCCAGATTCTCTGCTGTAATGAAATGATCTCTATCCCAGTCCCCAATAAGTTCCTCATTTCCCTCTGAACTCTCAGGAGCTAGGTTGCAGTTGGTAGGGTTTGTTGTTGTTTGTTTTGTTTCTTTGTTTGTTTTCATTCTGGTCTTTTAAAGTGCTATCAGAGTGAGCAATCATTCTGTTTACAATACTTTTAAGGCTTCTGTAGCCCCAAATATCATTCAAAAATCAGGATTCTCACAGTTAGACCCACTCCAAGTTCCTAGAACCAGCTTTCTTAGCTAATTTGTTATTGAGTTCAAATACCTATCAGGAAGCTCCTTAGGAAGAAAGGTTTATTTGGGCTTACAATTTAAGAAGGAATACAAGTTATGATGGTGGGTAAGGCATGGTGGTAGGAACGTGAGGTAATACTTGTCACACTGTGTGGTGTGTCTATCCAGGAAGTAGAGAGAAGATAAGTTGAACCAAGCTACAAAATCACAATGATAAATCTCAAATGAATCCCTTATTCTTCCAGACAGGGTCTATCTTGGAAAGCTTCCGTAACAATCCAACAGAGTGCCACCTGCTGGAAAACAGTTGTGATGCAATGAGTATTCAAACCACAACATGAAGCTGCTAAATGCCACAGAGGATTGAAAGCTAGTTCTAGAATCTGCTTGTAACTGCCACATCACTCTACTTTTAGCTTTACTGCATGGTTTCACTAAAGATGAAAAGTGTGTGAGGGTTGATGTATATATGGGTATATGTGTGCATGCAGGGTTGTTTGTTTGTTTGTTTGATTCAACATAATGTGTCTGGAGACCAGACAGGGTTTTGGATATCTTCTAACACTTTCTTCCTTATCCACTTGAAATAGATTCTCCCACTAAAGCTTGAACTTGCTGTCTTGTGCCTAGGTTGGTAGCCCAGAAGTGCTAGCGATCTTTCTCTGCCCTCCTCTCAGCTCCACTATTGTAGAGCACATGTGGGTTGTTGTCGTTGTTGTTTTTATGTGAGTGCTAGTGATCTGAACTCAGGTCTTTATAACTAAGCAGCAAGTACTCTTACCCACTGAGTGGTTTGGTCAAAGGTTTGGTCTTCTGAGGTTATGGAAAATCTCCCATTTCACATTTTTGTTGGTTTGTTTGATCCAAAGAGTCATCTATATTCTCTGGAGTCAAGAAAATTAGCCCCCAAATACTGAAGTCCCTTGGAATTCAGTATTGATGTAGCAACCTAGTAGAATCCACTCAAATATTGTAGTAAATATGTGTTATTGATATGAACTAGTAATGGATACTAGACATCTCTACATAAGACATTGGGACACACTGGAATAAAGGTAAGTGCGGAGAAAAATCAGATTGTCTAAGACCTCAATTGTGTGTACTTCACCGGAGAAAGGTCGGAAATTCTATTCTGTGATAATGTTGCACTCATCCTTTTCCCAAACCTTTTCAAAAGAGATTAGGTTCCTCTTACTTTATTAGTGTAATAAAATGTACAGCCAGAATTCTGGAATGAAAGAACTTGCTGCTATAGAAGCTGTAATAGAAGAAGCTATAAGTTAGATGCCAGCCTGAAAAATTGCCATAAAGGCAATCGTTCACAGAGAAAACACCTTCTAATGTCTTGTAGCAGAATACACACCATTAGATATGAAATGACATAGATTCTGATTTTCAAAAGTACTTAATATTTTGAATACACCATAGAACATCATTAGTTATGATTGATATTTTATTGATGATAGAACTGCTAGTTAACCAGCTATTTCAAGGTAAACGCATTGCTTAATTAATGACTGTCTTAGGGTTTCTATTGCTGCAATTAAATACCATAACTTGCCATCTGGAGAAGAAAGGATTTTATTTATATTTTGTCTTACAGCTTGCATTCTATTATTAAACAGAAGCCAGTGCAGGAACTCAAGGCAGGACCTGGAAGGCAGGAATTGATGCAGGGGCTATAAAGGAATAAATGCTGCTTACTGGCTTGTTCTCTATGGCTTACTCAGCCTGTTTTGTTTTGTTTTTGGCAACCTAGGATGAACCACCTGATGACTGATCAATCATCAGTCAAGAAAGTGCCCTACAGACTTGCCTATAGACAAATGTTGTGGAGGCATTTTCTTAAGATTCCCTACTTACAAATGACTAGTGTGTGTCAAACTGGCATAAAATTAGCTAGCACAACAAACATTATTTTTGAGTTTGCTATTAAACATTAAAAAGCTTTCTAATCATACTCTATTTTTCTCTCACTTGCTTCCCTTCCTGTCCTATCCACTTTTGCTTCAGAGTCAACTTTTCCTGGTGAGATGGAAAAAGCATTGTGACTGTGTCATTATTTCTTTTCTCAAATAAGAAACTGTGTTCTCATTATTATGTGCAGTGTCAGTACAGGTTTCCTTTGGGAAAGAAGGGCCAATGTCACAATCAGGACCATGTCTCTGAATTTTCATAGTAGAGCAAGAGAATTTTTGTAATGTGACCCATGGACATCTTTCAACAGATGTTGTCTTTATAAACAAGCAAGAGACATTTCACACACATATTTTTATGCCTGTCTTCTTTGTCTATAGGAGCCTCAGTGAAATAAATGACAAAAGAGATTTTGCAAAGACAAGATACATTGTTTTAGTTTTGAATAAAAGGGACCAGGAAACATTACACAAAAACCAATATTATATTTAATGTAACTAGCATAATATATATTGATGTACTTTGAGAGTAATATACAGATTTGAGCCATATGAATCTTTTAATATGCCATTAAATAATTTTATGATGCAATAACAGCATTATAATGACATGTTACTGAGCATTTGTAAGGGAGGTATGTTTACTTTGTCTTAATCTCCATTTCATTCTCCTAAATCATGTCTCTGATTTGAGTAACCTATTATTTAGCCTACCTAGTGCTTTCATCGATATTACGTAACTTGGTCTTCAGAGCAATTTAGCTTATGGGAAAGGCAGATAAAACTGTTTCCAATTTGCTAATATGGCAAGGAATCGCATAGAAGCTAAGTGACCTAGGAAGTGAAAGTTAGAAACCAGAGACTCGGAGTTTCTGTATCATACTCCAAAAAAGGCTGATGGCTAGAATCTAAGTACTGAGTAATGGTCTTATCATGAAGGTTACCACAAATAGATAACAAATAGCTCTTTTTCTTCTCTTTCTTTTTTTAAATTTATTTTTTTATCCAATATATTTTTATTATATCCTTTCTCCTCCCCAAATTCTTCCCAGACTCTCCTCACCTTTGTACCCATCCATCTACATGGTTTTCCTCTCTCTCTCTCTCTCTCTCTCTCTCTCTCTCTCTCTCTCTGTCAAAAAACAAAAGAAAAGAAAGTTGAAACAAACGTTAAAAAGTAGAACAGCAAACACAAAAAACAAAAACAAAATCCAAACAAACTACAAAACAAAATAAAACAAAAATTGCATACATACAAAAAAATCCCATAAACCCTGATGTGTTTATAAAAAGATAAAGTGATATAGAATATGTTCTATGGGATTATGGTGAGGTATGGGGGAAGGGGATGTCTCAGCAGGCCCAAGCCAAGGCATTCCTTCCTCCTGAGGGACCAGCCACATGAAGGTATAGTATAGAACAGATTTTATTCAGGGCATCGGGAGGGGAGTTAAGAGGATAGTAGAGGAAGAGAGAGGCAGAGGAGAGAGAGAGAGAGTAGAGAAGTAGAGGCCGGCCATGAGCACATGGAGAGAAAGGGAAGGGAAGGGAAAAGGGGTAAGGGGACAGAGGGGGAGCAAGAAAGCAAGAGAGCAGGAGATCAAGAGAGCAAGAGAGAGAGGAGCAGGCAAGTAGTCCCTTGTATAGTGGACCAGGCCTACCTGGCTATTGCTGGGTAACTGTGGAGAGGAGCATACCTGGCTGTTGCCAGGTAACTGTGGGGGTGGAGTTTAGGCAGAATGCTAACAGACCCTATTTTGTATCTTGTATTGGCTAACTACTCCTGGGTACTGGGCCCACCCTGGAATATGGCTGATATACCCAGTGACAGGCCACCTTTGTCATCAGGAATCAATTGCAAATAACATTTAGAGGTGGGACTCGTTTCTACTTCTGTGTCTCCTGTCGGGGCCTGTCTGACTTGAACCTTTGCAAGTCTTGCCTATGCTACCACAGTATCTCTGTGTTCCTGGGTGCATTAGCCCTGTTGTGTCTGGAAGACACTGATTCCTTGGAGCCACCCACCACCTCTGGCTGTTACAGACTCTCTGCCTCCACTTCCACATAGACTTCTGAGTTTTGAGGGAGAGATTTGATGAAGACATCCCATTTAAGACTGAGTGCGCCCAAGTTTCTGGTTCTTTCCTATTCTAGTTTCCTCCTGTCTCTTTACAACACTATATTTTATTTCCTCTTTATTTTATTTTCTCTCCTCCTGTCCCTTTCTGTCCAGGTCTTCCCACCCCTCCCTCTTCAGGCAGACTGGCCTGTAACTCACTACAGACTTGAACTAGTGATATCCTTGCCTGTCCTTCATGAATCCTGGGATTATAAACCTATGGCTGAAACTAGAGCTTTAGCTTCTGCTTCTGCTGCTTGTTTGGAGTGTGGTGCAAGAGGGGCTTGTATATAATATAAAAGACAAGCTTCTCATTTGAACTGAAGTTATGTCTTTTGTGATAATAATTGAGAAAACCATTTTGCTCAGAGGCTTTCTTTTCAAAAAACCAGTAGTAACCTTCAGAACAAATTATTTTGTATCTCAGTGTGTTCTTTTGGGTACTTGATATCTGACAATGGAGCCCACTAATAGATATCATTGTTTCATGAGCTACAAGTCTCCTCCCAGAATCAGCCCTAGGACGCCTTGTTCCCTGTGGGTGTAATTCACTCACATCGCCTGAAGCAGATAGGATGGTTCATACCAGCATTTAAAACATGAATTTATTTGCTCTCTGGAGGTCTTTCAAACCAGATGAACCTGTTAACCATCATTAGAATCGCCATTGTTGAATAACAAAGAAAACACCTTGATTATCTAGCAGTAACTTGGTAAGTAGGTGGCTCATGGAAAGGTGAAGTATGATGATTTGTTACTTGATCTAAATCGTATATCTTATATCTTCTGGAAATTTAATTATGCCCTTGCACAAGCATGGTTTTGTTTGCAAATTTTTCTATACTTCAAAAGTTTGCTTTTGTTATCCTATTTGCTGTCATCTGAGTTTCAATTAATGCTTCTAAAACTGTAGAAATAACTTTATTTTCCACCCCATTGGCAAATCTCCGGCATCTAAAGTAGTGAGATCAGTAAGCCAAAGCTTGCGTGGATGTGATCTCAACTTAGGCCTCTTAAAATATATTGTGGAAGTGAAAATAATTTTCAATTTATAGAACTTTGGGATTATAATATATTATAATGATGCTGTGACTTAACATCAGAAAGATATATAAACAAGTGCTCTTGAGCAACCTTGACTTACTTGATGTGTCAGCTGCTTTGGCTTTGAGTAAATGTAAGGAAAACTTGATGAATTTCATCTTGGGGTGAACTTGCAAAAGCTGTGTCATACACTTCAATTATTCCTTTACAAAAGCATATTTTTGATCTCAGGGTGGGTGCTAAAGCATATTAAAAATTCCTTAAGTGAAAAATATATTCAAAACTGTTATTTTTCTATTAAAAATGCTTAAAAGTCTTCAAGTTGCTGAAGCTAAAGATAATACTACATTCAAGGTAGAGTATGACTTTATAAAATTGACTTAATTGTTTATAAACACGTAAATATTACCTTTGTGATTCTTTATTTGAGTTTAAGTTATATTTCTAGGAAGAAGCTTTTTTTCCCACCTCATTGGCAAATCTCCGGCATCTAAAGTAGCTAGATCAGTAAGCTAAAGCTTGCGTGGATGTGATCTCAACTTAGGCCTCTTAAAATATATTGTGGAAGAGAGAACCGTAACAAAATGGCAGAAGGAGTACTCTGACTCTAAATATTTATTGATTTCCCATCAGTAAATGTAGTTAGTTCCTTAGTACTTCCACGGATTTGGGAAGGGGAAGATTTTTGTTAACACTTTGCTTTATTTTTTTCATGACTTGGCATTTGGCCTTTTTTATCAAACCTATTTCATCTTCCATGAACATGCTGTAACTTGGTCTCAAGTCTCTTTTAAGAATTTGGGGATTTGGTACTAAAAAGACTTGTAAATGAAGTTTGCTTTTGAATTTCAAATGTCAATTTCTTCTCTGTGCAACATACCACTCATTCTCAACGTTTAGATAATTCAGAATATATTTCTTTTTGATGTAAGCCATTATAACTAAGATATGGTGCTTAACTGTACTTCAAATCATAATGATTAAAACTCATTTTTTATAAATTAGATAACTTTTCATAGTAACAAATCAAGTGCCTTATTTTTTTTTTTTTGAGCATTTACTACATGCCACATATCTTTTGAGAACCTATACCCAGCAACACAAAATACAAATGAATAGATCCAGTTGCTGGGAAAAGTCATAATTCCATGAGAATATATATGATGATTCAATATTATACTTTGTCCAAATGAACCAGGAAATGATGAATCCAAATGATCAGGATGGTTTCTAGAAGGATATTCACTTTGAACTGGTAGGAAGTCAGATCTAAGTAGGTAGAGACAGATGGGGTTTGTGGTAATGAGCAAGCATAATAGGGAACACTATCTTATCAGTTGTTTCCTAGTATCTTTCTTCTTCATAGCTTTAAGTTGAATATAATTTTAAACCCTATTTATTGTCTTGATTGCTCCAAGTACATATCTAAGTCTTCCTATTCTATTATAGCAGCTAACTATGTAATGAAAACTTCTCACTTCTTAATTTTTATTTAAACTATTTGCATACAATGTATTTTAATCATGTTCTTTCTCTTCCTACCCACCCAATGTGGGTAGGAATATTCTCTCTCTCTGAAAGAAAAAACTATATTTTTTTTTATTTTGATGATGCTTGACTATTGCAATGAAGTGAAATAAATACAACTTTATTGAGTATTGACAAATAAGAGGCATGATGTAGTTACTGATATATGACAATGTTTTTATATTTACCCCATGTGATGTTGCTGGCCTTATGCATCATAGCCACATTGACTTTGTTTTAATTTTGTTGATTTATTTTATTTTTTGAGATGATAATATATTTACATCATTTCCCCCTTCCCTTTCTTCCCTTCAAACCCTCCCATGTATCCTTCCTTGGTCTTTCAAATTTGTGGTCTCTTTTTCACTTATCATTGTTATATACATATATGTATATATTTCTAACCACATAAACGCAACCTGCCCAGTGTGCATAGTGTTGCTTCTATATAGCACAAACACATTTTATAGTATCTTCTATGTATTGGTCCTTGAAAGTGATCAAGGTTGTTCAAATGTCCAAAGTTGCTAGATGTCTCTCAATGGGACTTGCCTGATATTAAAACGGTCAGCAGGCAAATAAAGAAATACAGCTCAGTGAACAGTTAAATCAATAGTGTAAATGGACTTTTAGCACCTCATTGACTTTTATTGGTCATTGACTGTCTGTGCTGTTTGTTGAGGGTCAGTAAAGTAATTTTTTCCTCTTTTTATCATCTGCTTAGTGTTGTTCATTTTAGAGGCCACAGCTCCTAGAGAATGAGACGTTGCACATGTGTGTATACACATTACACACACACACACACACACACACACACACACACACACACAAAAAAAAACTTTCATGAGATGTAAAAGTGCTTTTCAAATTTGGAGAATCCAAAATCATTGCAGTTACTCAGTGTATTTTTTTTTTTTTTAATAAAATATGCTTGCCTGAAATTTGCCTGTCCCATTGAGATAATGATCTCTGTGCTGAGCTGGCACACTACTATATGTCCTCAAAGCTGCCAGTGCTGTTGACATTCCATGAGATTCCAGAACTTCCACAGTCTCACGAGCAGCACTGAGAGGATCAATGCATTCATTTGTAGATGTTCTTTTCCGTTAGATGCTTTAAATGAAGGCATTAACTAAAATGCATTTCCAAACTTCGGATCATTGAATTTGAAATAAAATGAAATGCTTGATAGAACAGTAAGGACATGAGGAGAACCAGGGCAGTGTATAACACTGATAGGTACTGTCTCTGATGCAGTACATGCTGACCCAAAGAGATCTAATACCAAGGGCATAGTTGTAGCAGTGTCTTTAAGAAGGATCAGTTGCAGGGCTGGAGAGAGGGCTCAGCCATTAAAGGATAGGCTCACAACAACAACAAGAAGATATAAGAAAGATTAGAGACTGTACAGTGCCTTTATGCCAGGGTTAAGGAGGTATCAATATTCTAGTTCCTGCTGGTGATTGAGAAGAGGTTGTCATCTGAATCTTCATTGGGAAAAATACTAACTAAACTATAATAACCTATTATATGAGGAGTGAGAAGTGAGGACCCAGTGAGAGAAATTAGTCATGATTCCTTGGAAGGATACAGAATGAGAAGGGGCAAAGATAGAAGAAATTTAAAAGTCCCCATACAAAAATTCTTTCTATATGTCACATGCCTTTTACTAGCCAGGAATCATTATCCTCCCATCTCAGTGTAGCATGGTGACTATATGTGATCTCCTTCTCAGTCTGCTTTCTGTAAGTTTATATTTGGAATGTCTGTCAAAAGCCCATTTATTAGGCTTGGTTTCTAGTACATGCAATTATTAGGAGAGGTACCTTACCACCTGGGGTCTAGTGCAAGGAAATTAGGTCACTGCAAGTATATTTCTAGTGCCTCTGTCTCTTGTTCTATGTGTCCCCTCTTCTTCCTTTCCCCATCTTTCTCAGTAAAATGAGCAGCTTGTCTGTCCTATATGCACCCCCCATGGTGATTTGCATCTTTACCCCAAGCTCAAAAGTGATGTATCCCACCAAGCATAAACTGAATTCTGTGAAACCTTGAACCATATTCTTGTCTTTTTAATTGGTTTATCTCTTACAGTTATTACGATAATGAAATGCTGACTAACACACTACAAGCAGGAAATCAGTCACAAAGAATTTAATAATTTAGACTCCAACTCAAATTAAATGGAGTTACCTATGTTAAAAACTGTAACTTTGGGCAGGTTCCTTGTCTTGTTTTGAGGCTCTGTTTTTCTAAAATATGGAAATTTTTTTGATGTATGAGAATTATAGATAATTTGGTTTATAAATTCATTCACCTAGTATTTATTGAGTAACTACTATGGACCAACTATTGGTTTAGTAGTAGGACTAAAAACAACAAAATGGACATGCCTTAGTTCTTACATAATTTATACAGACTATAGAAGAATCAAAATAAGAAACAAATATAAGACTGTGACAAATGCAGATACTTTCAGTCAACCACTGGACTGATGATGAAGACCTCTATGGAAAGTTAGGGGAAAGATTGAAGGAGCTGAATGGGATGCCAATGAGGTAGGATGAACAACAGCATCAACTAACCTGGACCCCTAAGGAGATCCCAGAGATTGAGCCACCAACCAGAATATACATGGGCTGGTCTGATGCCCCAGCGCATATGTAGCAGAGGACTGCCTTGTCTGGCCTCAGTGGAGAGGATGCACTTAATCCTGTAGGGACTTGATGACCCTGGGAAGGAGGATACTGGGTGTGGGGAGCACCTTCTCAGAGGCAAAAGGGAAGAGATGGGGTGAAGAACTCTGGGAGAGGGGACTGGGAGGGGGCAAGATTTAGGATGTAAATAAATAAAATAATTAATTAAAAATAAAAGGAAACATATAAAAACAGAGGCTATTCCGAGAGGCCATTGCAGTCTTTGAAGAAATATAAACCATGGTAAGTAGAAAATGAACTCTTGCAGAGAATATGGAGGTCTTGAGATTCTACATAGGGAAAACCTCACTAATTTAGTTATTTGTAAAAAATCTGATGGGATTAAGACAACTGAGCTAGGTGAACAACTGTGGCATGCTTGCTTCAGGAATGAGACATAAAAAATGCAACTGCCTTGAGATATACATTTGAACCCCAGGACCTTCATGGTAGAAAAAGAGAACATGTTTCTCCCTAGTTGTTCTCTGACATATGCATGCTGTATCACCTCCAAGAAATAAATAAAAGAATAAATAACAATTATAAAAATAATAATATGTAGAAAAAACTCATAAGCAGATAAAGTCTTAAAATGAACATTATTTTGGAATGATTTATGAAAGCAAGGAATCCAGTATGGCTGAATTGCTAGAAATAGGGGACTAGTAGGAGATGAAGTAAAAAAAAAAATCGACAGGAAGCCATGTATAGAGCTAGTCTTTCTCTCTCTCTCTCTCTCCTCTCTCTCTCTCTCTCTCTCTCTCTGTGTGTGTATGTGTATGTATGTGTGTGTATGTATGTATGTATGTGTGTGTCCAAAACCCTAGGAATCATATTGATGTCTAGATGAAGACTCAGTAGGTCTGGGCTTTTGCCTTTCTCATTGACTCTGCCCCCATAGACCATACACTCCAGGTAGCACTTGTGCAGGGAAGTGCAATAAATGTGCATAATGATACTAGTTTTAGTTCTGAGATTGAAAACCATAGGGAAGTTGTGAGCACAGTGGCTTCTTGATGTGATTGTTATGGCCGCTGTGGTCGTGAGATGTAGTCAGGAGCTCTGGCTGGCTTTTAAGACAAAATGTCTGAGTTTCAGTCCAAGTATTAGTTATGCATGTCTTTTGCAAGTTGCTTAAACCTCTTTTCCTCCGAACATTATTTTTAATGTTAAATGTTGGAAAAGGATAAAAGAAAGGAATAGTATGCATCTTTATGACCTATACCTTCATTAACCAGTCCTTAATAAATTTGCATTGTGATTATTAATTTTTTGTCAACTAGACACAAGCTAGAGTCATCTGAGAAAATGCCTCCATTAGATTGGCCTGTAGGCAACTCTGTAGGGAGTTTTGTTTTTAAACATACATTTATTTTATTTATGTATATGAGTACACTGTTGCTGTCTTCAGACACACCAGAAGAGGGCATCAGATCCCATTACAGATGGTTGTGAGCCACCATGTGGTTGGTGGAAATTGAACTCATGACCTCTGGAAAAGTAGTCAGTGCTCTTAATCTCGGAGCTATCTCTCCAGCCTGGGGAGTTTTTTTTTTTTTTTTTTTTTTTCCTTTAAATGTAGTTTAATTAATTATTTCTTCTGTTTTTAAAATTATAATTCCATCATTCCTCTTCCTGTTCCTCCATCTAAAACTTCCTATAATGTACAGCATTGCTGTCTTTCACATTTATGGTTTCATTTTTCAATAATTTTTATTTCATGCATATACATATACATCATATACATCATACACACACACATATATATATATATATGAAATATATATATTTTTCTTAAATATATCTTCTTAAGATCTATATCTATATATCTCTATCTCTATCTCTATATCTATCTTCTTAAGTATAACTTGCTCGGTCTGTAAACGTATGTTTTCAGGGCTGGCTGACCATTTGGTACTGGATAACTAATTTGTGTTCTCTTCCTTGGGGAAGACTATTTCTCCTTCTCTCAGTGTTCCTTAATTTCCTTTAGTTTTTTCTGTAGGATTGAGTCCTCAAGAGCTTTCCCACGTCCATTTTAGCATGCCTACTGTTGTTCTTGTTCAGTTCCTCTTAGGCAGTCATGGTGCGGAGGCTTTATGGGTGTAGCTGCTGACATTCCTAAGAGACACAATCTTCCAACAGGCTATCTGTTCTTCTAGCTCTTATATCCTTTTCACTTCATCTTCTACAATGGTTTCTTGGCCTTAGGTGTGGGAATTGTACTGTAGATGTATGCATTGGGATTGGCCTCCACCGCTTGGCTGTGGTTTTTTTTTTTTTTTTTTGTAGTCATCTTCCTCTGTTATAAAGAAAGTTTCCTTGATCAGGGGTGAGTTCTACACTTATCTGTGGGTCTAAGAACAGAAATTTACAGTGCAGTTAAGGATTGTTATGCTGGTTTAGTAATGTGGCTGCTATAGGCTTTTCTCTAAGATCTCACTAGCCTTGTGTAATTGGCAGTTTACACAACTAGAGCTGATTTTCCTCTTGTTGATCAGGTCTTATGAGAGCTGATGGCTACAGCCTAGGTATGCATGGCACAAGTGCATCTTTAGGGTTACTGTGTTGAGGTTATTTTTAATTTGATTGTGTTATATACTATTGCTATTTTTATTTTGATGGCCAAATTATCTTTTAGAGGGAATGTATTTAATCTAGTTTCTGTGGGGTTTTTTTTGAGTTTCTAATTCTTGCTTTATAAAATGTCCAGGTTCACCTGTGTGATTGTGTGTGTGTGTGTGTGTGTGTGTGTGAAAGGGGGGGAGACCTTCAATTCTTCAGTATTGTGTCAGCTATCAGCTATTTCTCCCATGAGCTTTATTCCTTTTTCTGAGAACTTATATAAGTCACATTTTAAAAATTTATTAAGTGAAGTGGCTTGAGAGATGGCTCAGTGGTTAAGAGCACTGCTTGTTCTTGCAGAGAAGAGGGTTCAATTCCCAGTACTTAAAATGTGGTTTACCACAGACTTTAACTCAACTTCAAGGTTATTTGATACCATCTTTTGGCATCTGTGGGCACCAGACACATTTGTGGTACATGTAAATACATGCAGACAAAACACTCATACACATAAAATAACAATACATACGACTTTAAAAGTGTCAGATAATAAAAATATTCAAAGAATTGTCTGAGGGTCAAATGAGAAAATCTATATGAAAGGCTTTGCATACTACTTGGTACATAGAATATGCTGGATACACTGATTTTCTGTAATGATTCCTAAGGGAGTATGAATAAAAAATTTATGGCCAGATATCTTATAACAAAAATTGGATAAAATAATCTTAGAGAATGTGCATTACAGGGTACAAGTATATAGATTTTTTACAGTGGGTCTAGGTCTATATGATTTTTTTTTCTCACTGCACAGAGAAAAACAAGTTTCCTGTCACGTGCAGTATTTTAACATAAACAGTTATGAATCTTGTTCTCAATTCCTTATGCAAATAACATTAAAAATAAGTCATACGCTCAAGGAAATGAATTCTTAGTTTTGATGATTTGGGAAGAGATTTTACATAAAATGTTCAATCCAAAGCGTTTCATTTAAAATTATTTGCAAAAATGCTTTAAGAAAAAAAAATCATCATATGCAAAAAGATTGGTCTCATTTAGATCTACATCTAGATCCAAGTAATACAGAAATGTAACCCCAGAGTCTTATGGAGAAGAGATTGTATTGCTTCACCATTTCTAAGTTTCATTATCCTTTGTTGGATAGTTGGTCTTCATGTATTTTAATTTTGTCTTATAATTACTAAAATCATTCTTTCTAAACAAGTAATACATGCTATTTGTGGGTAAATTAGAAAATATAAGTAAGCAAAAAAAGTGAAAAAGTTGTTTTTTCCCTTCAGCAGTAAAAGATAACTTCAAGCAGCGAGGAGCTGGATCAGTCAGTAAAGTGCTTGCCATGCAAGCATAATTACTTCAGTTCAGATCCCCAGCACCCAAGTAAAAAATCTATGTGTGGTAGGGTGCCTGTAATCCCAGACCTTTGGCAACAGAAAAAGATTCCTGGGTCTCTGAACAAGTCAGTCTAGCTGAATCAGTGAACCCTAGGTTCAGTAAGATGCTCTGTCTCAAAACAATGAGGCAGAGAGTGACTGAGAAAGACACTTGATGCCAACCTTTAGCCTTTATGTCTGCGCGTGCGCACACACACACACACACACACACACACACACACACAGAGGAACATGTACATACATAAAATAATGGTAACTGTAATATTTTAGTCAATATGTTTTTATAGCTGTTTTATATTACTTTCGCATAACAAGTACTTACAGTATTGCAGAGTGCAGGGTGCACTTACCACAGAGGTCAGAGAAGGGTGTCAGGTCCCTTGGAGCTGGACTTACAGGCAGTCATGAGCCACTTAGTGTTGGATCCTCTGCAAGAGCAGTAGGCACTCATAATTGCTGAGTCATCCCTACAGCCCACCATGATTTCTTAAAACCATACCCACAACATAATTTCATGTTGATATATGTTTTGTTACATCATTTTCCAGGACAGAAAATACTTAAATGATGCTATAAATATTTACTTAACAATCTGTTTCTAAGCATCATTTTTAACATGTCATTTATAGACAGTAATCTCCAATCCCTTCCCTTTCTCTTGCTGGGAGGGAGGGGCTTAAAGAATCTTGTTTATTTGAGGTTTCCTCACACCCATTAGTATTTCTGGATCCATTTAGGAATCAATAAAGTTTTTTTTCAAGACATACAAAGTTAAAAATATCTCAAGTTCATTCCTATCTTGGGACTTTTGTGTTCCTGGTAGCATGCTTGGTAAAACAGATTATAAAAATAAATTTTTGCAAAAGAAATTTTAAATTGCTTCTCCATGGCATATGAGTACATAGCCTGGGGATAGAAGTTATCTGAATCTTTCTTGAACATTTGTATGTAACATTTTAATTACAGAAACAAGAGATACAGAGACACCACATTTATAACTGATGCACAGTTTTTATGCCTCTTCTGATAGTCTTTAATATGTATCATTATTTTTTGGAGAGAAAGGAAATGTTTGCATTAGGGCAAAGGGCTTTGTTTGAGCAAAGGCAGTGATGTCTATCCATTTGGGTAGGGAGGGAAGGGAAAACAAATTATTAGCCTCTCTTTCATTTAGGTAGATCAATAATGATATTTCTTTCAGGGTAGAGGAGAATACTATTCCCCAAATGATTGAACTACAAGATGCCAGGAAGGCTGGATTTTATGGTTTGTGATTGAGACTTTGAAGTGTTTTGTTTCAGCTAGATGAGGGCAAGTGGCAAGCATGCAAATATATGTTTCTGAAAGTGTTCGAGCCTTGAGAACACCTTCTGGGGTGCTACTCAGTTCTGTACAGGCATCTAAACTAGTCTGGCTGTCATTAGAGTCAAGACTGAGAAACATCCTCTATGTGATGAATTTTTCTTAAAACGTGTAAGCGATAGGAGCAGGACAAGCTGACGATTGGGAACTATCATTGTGTTGAGGCAACTGTTGGCCTTTTCTGGTTTGCATTGGGCGGAGTTAGTGATCACATTTCTTGATTGAATAAGAGGAATCTTAGTGTTGACAGGGCTCTTTAGAAACCCTGTAAATCTGGACTAGTAGAGTGATAGATAATTGATGAGTTAAAAGGGGGTAATTTTTAGAGTCAGGGTAGTCACAGGAATGGCTGTCTCTCAAAGGAAAGCCAAGCATCCAGTAGTTGTTCAGTCCACAAGGCTGGATGTCTCAGGGGGTCTCCTGTCTTATGTTGAAATCCAAAAGAAGTAGACTCTAAATGCCAGTAAAGGAACGCCACAGCAGGAGGATAGATGAACTTGCCAGCCAGAATGAGGGCAAGCAGGAGAAAAACAAAAGCTTCCCATTTTCATTGTCCTTTTATGTGGACTGCCACCAAGGTGTGACTCAGACTTAGGGTTAGTCTTCTCACCTCAAATGATTCAAATGAAACAAATCCCTCACAGGTGTGCCTATGTACTTGGCTTTATTTGATTTCAGCTGTAGTTAACAACCAAGATCAGCCATTATAGGAACCAAGCCATACAAAGTAGCATCCCCTTGGGGGAGGAGTTTCCTTCTCAAATAGATATGAGAAGTACAAAAGGAAGTGCCCTCTCATGGGAACACATTATAAGTCTTTGGTAGTTCCATTGTCAAAGCAAGGCATAATATGCAGAGCACTATAGTCACTTTCCACTGGAGGAACTGTATAGTCACACTGATTTCCATCGTGGGTGTACCAGTTTGCAGTCCCACCAACAGTAAGTGAGAATTGCCTTTTCCAAACAACCTCTCCAGCATTGTTAGTTGTTTTCCTCATTTTTTGTCATTCTGACTAGGGTAAGATGAAATGTCAAAGTTATTTTCACTTCAATTTTCACAGTTGCTAAGGACAATGAACAGTTTTTGGGTATATCTTGGCCACTTAATTTCTTCTCTTGAAAGCTCTCTATTGAGATCTGTAGCTCATTGTGTTTGAGTAGGTGGTTTGCTCCTTTGGATCTTTGCTGTTGTTTTGAGTTCTTTATAGATTATGGATGCTAATCCTCTGTCAGATGTATAGTTGGCAAAGAACTCATATCTTTAGGCTTGGTGACAGGACTTTTATCCCCTGAGTCATTTCACCAGCTCCAATAAATCAGTCTTTCTGATCAGAGTGTTTCTTTGCCATTTCCAAATTTCCATTTATTTCTGAAGTTGTTCCTTTTAAACTTCATCTACAAGTAATTTTATTTTAGGATTTAGTTGTACATGATACCAATAACACCAAAGTATGTGTTTATGAAAATCACATTAGAAATATTTCCTGGAGAAAAATAAGCCTTTTAAGTGCTACGATTCTAATCTACAGTCTCATAAAAGGTAGACTGCAAGCATACAAAAACTTAAAGAACCTGGCATGAACTCACTGCCTAGAACTTTTCCAAATAAACATGAATCTGAAGCAGAAGGAATTGTATATTTCTAGGCTGCCTACTGATGTAATATTAACTATTTCTGGTATAATGGCAGGCTGTCTCCTCTATAATCAAAGAAGTTTGTGCAGATTGTCGATGTTTGAGACTATTCAAATGTCTTTTAAAAATAAGACTGGTGATAAGTAGCAGGCGTTTTGCATATGCTGGTTATTTTGACCTGATAGATTTGTAAATTTCTTGTGCAGAAAGAACATAAAAAAGTAACAAAACAAAACAAAACAAAAAAAACAAAAATGCAGCCTATTTTTAAGTACAAGGCTTGTGTGCAGCAAATAAAGTCACATTCTTTCTTTCTTTATTCATTTATTTGTTTGTGCTGTTAGAAAACCATTTTGCAGTGAGTATGAGGGAGAATGTTTATTAGACTAATAATAGCAGAATAATAGTAATGAGGCATGTAGACAAATCTGCTCCTAGAAAACAATGTAGAGTTACAGAAGCCTATGAATCTGTAAAGATCGGTGGACGCCAAGAGCTAAAAGCAGATGAGTAGCACAGAGGAAAATGAAAATGAATGACAGTGTTTAGAATGACTGTTTTGTCTTTATTACCATTGAAATTTCTGGAATTTCATTAGACATTTAGAAATTCTTCCAAATAGATTATTTTTATTCTGTACATGTTGGTATAATTTTCTGTGGGTGTCATTCTCTTCTATGTTAGACATAGTCATGACTAAAGCACACACACACACACACATACATACACACATACACACATACACACACACATACACATACATACACACACACACACCCCTTTGACTTATATAGTTAAATACAGTGTCAGTAAAAGATATTGGTATGGGAAATAAATCCATGACTATGTTTATGATAAGATATGCCTATTCTTAAACATAATGCTTTCTATAGCCACATAGAATTTTTGTAACTGTTATTATTTTTGTTAAAACAGTGTCCTATGATACAGAAGATAACATAATATACTTTCCTTAACAGAAATGCAAATGTTTCAATGTGCTGGTTCTAGCTTCCTTTCAGTTTTTAGTGTACTATCATAAAATATGTTTTTTCCCTTGGTGGGGATGTTTATTCTGAGAGAAACTAGAAGATCGTGGCATTAAGAAGGCTGTTTTGTCTACACACATGTTTTTAGTTTTCTCTCCTTCAACACCCAAAGGAATCTTTGAGTCCATATCTGATGTTCAAAACTGGGTGACGATTTCAAAAAAGGCTCAATTCTGTTTTGTCCTAGTTGTTTTGTGTTTGTAACATTGTTAATCCAAACATATAATTCGTACTCCACTCTGAAACATTGGAATCAATTAGTTAATGTGGTGTAGTCCATTTATTTCTGTGTTCCCTCTGTTTATCAGTTATAATTTTTGGAGTTCTTTTCAAATCCTTACTAGATACAAATGACAACTGCTTCAATTTCTGACCTGTGGTCTTTAGAAACCTGGAAGAAGATCATGAAATGTTTTGTTGTTGTTTGTTTTATCTTTTATTTTAGACAGGGTCTCACTATGTAGCACTGGCCAGCTTGGAACTCATTATGTAGGCCAAACTGGCTTTAAAATTGCATCAGATCCTCCTGATTTGTCCCGAGCACACAGATTACAAGTATAAGCTACCATATCCAGCTTGATACTTGGAATCTGTATAATGTACCATATTAATTTCTTAGGACTGTCAAAGTAACAGTCTGCTTTTCCTAAACAACCAAACATTTTCATAATTTTAGATGCTAGAATTCCCTAATCATAATTGTGGCAAAATTGACTTTTCTTCATGTCTCTTGATTTGGTTTGTAGGTGTTACCTTTCCCCATGCTCTGTGTAGACAGAGAAAGACTGAATATTTAAATACCATTGTACTCCAAAGTAGTGTAAATCAGGATTTTAATATGTGAATAGAAAGCTAAATCTATAACATACTTTTACTAACATAATGTAAGAATGTTCAAGTTGCTTCTATCTGTTTCAATTCCTATCATTCTGAATCAAAGCAAATATTTGTGGTTCAACATATGTTTGGCAAGCCAAAAGTGCTTTAGGGCATTCAAAGATGTAACTATTCCAGCACATTTGGTATGTAATCCAGTCATATTGGGCAGACTGCCTGGCTTTCATATCTACATGTACACTGAATTTAGGCCAAATACATATTTTTTTGTACCTTCTGCTGTCCTCCCATCACAAATGAGATGGGAATTACTTGAGAAAAAATGTTGAAAGTAAAATAATCTAGAAGAAACTCT
The DNA here is from genome assembly GCA_021653895.1 of Mastomys natalensis. NCBI lineage: Eukaryota > Metazoa > Chordata > Mammalia > Rodentia > Muridae > Mastomys > Mastomys natalensis. The sequence continues at coordinate 53,201 of JAJTUV010003048.1, forward strand.
AGAGTTTCTCCCTAAAACTCTATTTTCTTCTAAAGCATATATGGTACACACACACACACACACACACACACACACACACACACACACACACGTATGTGTATATGCACACATTTTTCAAATATATTATGGTGGGAATGGTATGATGTAACTCATTATATAATTTCTCATAGGTGCATTTCTACAAATATCTGAGATGCTGTATCAATCTCCCTTTGTTATTCTTTATTACCTCCTTTTCTTTGTTTCCTTTGTCTTTTTCTTTCTCTCTTTCCCTGATCCAGTAACTCTGCAAGCAGTTCTCACATATAAGGAGGAGAGAGTCTGCCCCCAGTAAACTGATTGCTAATGTAATTCATTTACTGCTCATCTCTGTGATCACTCCAAGTCATCTGATGAGGACAATGAAGTTAATAAGGACACAGAAACGAAGAGAACCAGGGACAGCAAGTGATAAGGAAACAAGCACAGGATTGCAAAGCTTAGGGGAAGAGGGCAGACTGTGACCTTCCTCAGGTGCACGAGGCAGGTAGGAGGAAGAGGACGAGAGTACAGCTCTCCCTGTGATCCTTAATATAATTCAATGCAGCTGCTCACATTCCCCAAGTGGATAGCTTGCCAAAATCATAATTGAAGCAATGGTGTTGTTCTGAAGGATACGTACACATAAGAATGATTATATGGCTTTGCTATATCATTTCTTGTTATACAGAAGAATATAGTCTTTGTAGAAGTGTTACCATACTCACAGTTTCTACAGGTATGTAAAGATAATTTACCAATGAAATATCAACATCTACCAATGTAAAAATCATTAAGGTTGTAACAAAGGAACTCTTTCTTCTTTCCTTTCAATCAAAAGAGCTAGCTTATTTCCTGGTGAATTCATCCAGTGCTATTAAGAAATAATTACAAAAAGCAGATTTGATTTTCTGCTTGGTGACTAGAAGTAACTTTAATAGATTCTTGACTTTTGTCACTAGACACACTAGAAACATATGGAGGTAATTTGCATTTGTTAATATTTTTTTGGCTGATGGGAATTATAAAGATGATTTACCTTAACCACTTTAGGATTTACTAATTAGACAGTGCCTACCTAGGAGCTAGGAGGATTACTTCAGGTGCACTCACTAACAGGCCATTGTGAAAGGAGGATTTTATCTGTCAGAGGACACTATATTCATTTCATCTGTCCAAATGGCACCGGTGTTAAAGGAGTCTGGGACCCAAGCCAAGGTCAGAAAGCAAAACCTGGTGATAGATCAATAAATACTTTAAAGAATCTCTTATGGTTGAACATTTTCTGAGAAAAGTGAAACATGCTTAAAACAGTGTGGATCTGAGGTTCAGCTTGGGAAATTATTAATTCCACAATCCTGGTTAAATTCATTTTTTTTCTACTGCAGTAAGTTTATATACAAAAATTAAGTTAATAATGACATTGACCTACTTGCAAAGGCATTCGAAGGTCAAATAAGGTGGTGCAGGGAAGCCTGATACAATAATGATCACACAAAAATAGTGATTATTCTTACTAGTCTTGTTATTGTTATTTAAAATATGCATAAAACTTCATTATGCATGTTAGAAAGGAAAACTCAGACTTAAAAGTGTTGAGGGAACGGTACTCTTCAGTCTTCAAAATTTTGATCTTATTCATTGCAAAATATGTATTTGCAGTTACGGAAACAGATTGAAAGCATTTTCTATATGTGAAAATTCTTTTGCCGGAGATAATGTCTGACATAGGATCTCCCTATATACCTCAGGCTGGCCTTGCTACCATCTCACTTTAGCTTACTGAGTTCAGGACTTACGGATACCTGCCACCATGCCTGACTAGGAAAATTCTTCATTTTTTGAGATTATAATATAGTTGTGCTCTTGTTTTCTATCATATAACTAAAAGTGTATTTCGTTGTGCTTTGATTTATTTTTCTTGTTTCTTTGCCACTCAAAAATATTGATTGTATCTGAATAATAATTTATTTTCAAAATATGAAGTTTATATGACAAGATATTTTTAAAAACTCTTATCCAGTATAATGTCTTTCTAAAATTACACATTGGTAACATTTTGATTGAATAAGTAGACTTCCTTGGATGCATTTATAGAGTTTAATTTTGTCTATCCATATCTATCTCTTGAAGTTTATTCCACAAAGTTGAAATTTTTGTTTTTGGCCTTTGATCAAATTTATGTAAAGCCCCTTGATTCTGATGATCATTTTCAGCGAGAAAACAACCTTCAGTCCATAGCTTGCTTTGTGAAAATATAAATTTCATGTTAAGGCTTTATGGTTTGCTTTGTTCTGTTTTGTTTTGTGATAGTCTCTTCGGTGCAGGCTGCATGTTTAGTTGGTGGCTGGTGCATGGTCAATCCTGATTGCCATTCTTTTCCTTCTACCTCTTGCATATTAATCCCTTTACACTGAAACATTTTTAAAAAAAATATAGGTTTTCTTCTGCAGGGGGCAGATGAGTGAAAGACAAAAATAATCTGGCTTGTCTGCCTTTGCTACGTGCCACTGACCTACTTCTAATTCTCTTTGGAGGTGGCAGGTGTTTAAAATTAAGTCTTGAGATGGAGGTGTATTGCTAAGTGATATAGAAATCATCTAGTATATGAGGGGTCCTTGTCCCACACTCAGCATCACAAAAATGGACTCTTGCATGATGTTTTCCCCTTATCCAGTGTACATTTCAACCTGCATGAGAAACAAATGTAAATTTTCAGTCTCCTTAGAGTTCTTTCCCTAGGTATGAGGAAGGTAGTCTTAGTAAATTCATTTGTTTCTCCAAACTTTCTCTTTTAGTTTCAACCCTTTTAGCCTTTTAAAGTCCTCCACTAGTATAAAGTTAAAAGTAGATTATTTTTCTTTGACTTTTAAGTGAGGGGTAACAGTCTACTATTATTGAAAATGCAATTATTATGAAGTGTGACACAATGCAAGATTATTCTAAAGTCTTTTGCTGGGAGGGAGGGGGAATGGGGTAAGGGGAAAACATCTGAAATGTAAATAAAATTTCCAATTAAAAAAAAAAAGAAAAAAAAAGTCTTTTGCAGCTATGCACTATGTCCTTGTAGTAGTTTGAATATGCATAGCCCAGGGAGTGGGATTATTTGAAGGTGTGGCCTTGATGGATTAGGTGTGGCCTTATTGGAGGAAGTGTGTCACTGGGGGTAGGCTTTGAAATCCTCCTCCTAGCTGCCTGGAAGCCAGTCTTCTCCTTTCCATCTTCAGATGAAGATGTAGAACTCTCAGCTACTCCAGCACTGTGCTTCCTGCCTTGATGATAATATACCGAGCCTCTGAACCTCTAAGCTAGCCCCAATGAAATGTCATCCTTTGTAAGAGTTGCCTTGGGCATGGTGTCTCTTCACAGCAATGAAAACCCTAAGACAGCCCTGTTCTTTGTTTTATATAGTTTCATCTAGAGACATACAAATTTAAATTAATATAATATGTAACACATATCTGTTATGTACAAAATTACAATAAAAACACATAACAAAACTTACCCCCTACATCTTTTTAAGTATACAATTTAGTAATGTTAAATATATTCAGACTGTGGTTGAACATAGACAATATTTTAAATATCTCCCAGTGTATTAAAAGACTCCAACTTCTTGTGATCAATTTTTAAAAGAATTTTGATTGGAGTATTGATTGCTGACCGCTTATCCAAGCTGATTAACAGAGAATAGCCAATATCATAAGAGGCATGGGCATTAAGGAGATGGAATCTCAAGGCAATTCAAGCTATCACAGTGGCAAGCCTCATAGAGATTACTCTTGGAAGACAAGGCAGGAATAGGATGTCTTCTGTAACCTCAGCTGCACAAGTCTCCATTCTATTGCCACCCTATTTACGGAACTTGGGAGCTCCAAACATACTTAATTCTTTTTAAACTGACCATGCCTGCTTACTGATTCTTTAGACTTTAGTTATCATTTCTTAATGCTGTGTAATTTTTATTACCTTCAGTTATGGTTCATAAGATTTTCTTTCTACTGACTTTATGGCCCTGACAAAAAGCAAAACTCCTTATTTATTTGATGCTGATATTTCCTACTTAAATTCATCTTCTCAGGTTATGTGAGGATGTCCAGCTAAAGGGTTGGTTGTTCTTGAGTCAATGTGGCCCATATGGCTCTTCCTTGAACAGAGGTTGAAGTGGTGTTTAGTTTCCGAGAATAAACCCTGAGTGTGACAGATAACATGAATAATTTCACGTGTAGTAAAAAGAAAGAGAGAAAAAGAAAAGAAATTCCTTTTTGTGCATGCTTAAGTAAGAATGACCTCCTCTCTGTATATTCATATTGTCAGTATTTGTCTGAAAACAGGTCTTTTTTTTCTTTTTTTTTTTTTTTACTGGATACTTTATTTACAGTTTAAATGTTACCCCTTTCCCAGAGTTTCCCCCTCTGTAAATCCCTATCTCATACCCCTCCCCCTGCTTCTATGAGGGAGCTTCCCTAAGCACCCATGAACTCCCATCTTAAGGCCCTGGCATTCCCCTACATTGGAATCGAGCCTTCACAGGACCAAGTGCCTCTCCTCCCATGGATGCCAAACAAGGCCATCCTCTGCTACATATGCAAATTTGTATGTCTCTAGATGAAACTATATAAAACAAAGAACAGGGCTGTCTTAGGGTTTTCATTGCTGTGAAGAGACACCATGCCCAAGGCAACTCTTACAAAGGATGACATTTCATTGGGGCTAGCTTAGAGGTTCAGAGGCTCGGTATATTATCATCAAGGCAGGAAGCACAGTGCTGGAGTAGCTGAGAGTTCTACATCTTCATCTGAAGATGGAAAGGAGAAGACTGGCTTCCAGGCAGCTAGGAGGAGGATTTCAAAGCCTACCCCCAGTGACACACTTCCTCCAATAAGGCCACACCTAATCCATCAAGGCCACACCTTCAAATAATCCCACTCCCTGGGCTATGTATATTCAAGCCACTACAAGGACATAGTGCATAGCTGCAAAAGACTTTTTTTTTCTTTGTTTTTTCCCATCCATTTGCCTAAGAATTTCATGAATTCATTTTTTAATAGCTGAGTAATATTCCGTTGTGTAAATGTACCACATTTTCTGTATCCATTCCTTTGTTGAAGGACATCTGGGTTCTTTCCAGCTTCTGGCTATCATAAATAATGCTGCTATGAACATAGTGGAGCATGTGTCCTTGTTATATGTTGGAGCATCTTCTGGGTATATGCCCAGGAGTGGTATAGTTGGGTCCTTAGGTAATACTATATCCAATTTTCTGAGGAACCACCAGATTGATTAAAAACAGGTCTTTTAAAAGAGAAATATACTAAAATTACTTTCTGAGAACAAATTATTTTAAAGATATTTTTTAAGTTTAAAATTTTGTGTTAAAACTTTCTAGTTTCTGTATGTAGGGATTTGTTTTGGAGAGTAGGTAGACCATTTTTCTGATTGGATTATGCAGCAGCAGGCTCTGAGAAAAGGATGTTACTATAAACTTTTTAATTTGAGAGATGACAGTAGGAAACAAAGCCAAGGGAATATAAGACTGAGGTTAAAGCAAGGACAGTCAATAAAAATGCATTCTTATGTAGTTCACACTGTAGCTTATTCCAGTGATTAACTCTAAGAAATAAGAACCACATTTCAGAGTTATCCCACGTGAGAATATAGGATATAGGCATTTCTCCAGCAAGATCTTGCCCATTAATAACTGAAGAATGTTTTTTGGAATATTACTTGTCTGGCAATTTTGGCTCCTCTGTAACTGTGTCTCCTGGACCTAGTTTATAGCCTCATGCCCAGTAAAGATTCCTCAGGCTAGGAGTTATAGGGGTTTATAGTCAGAAACCTTGACTCTTCAGTAGATAGAACTGAAAGACTGCCAGCAGTGCCCTGGCAACATTTGTTCTAGCATCCCTCCCGTGTTCTTCTTTCTTGAGTAAGTCTAACCTCACTCAGGTATTTATTTCTTAGGCTAGGTGGCCTTATCAAAATGTCAAGAGTAAATGTTCTTGTGGTTTAGCAAATTGTGAAAATTCTATTCTCTTTGTGTAGTTATGGACATATGGTGTCATCATTCATGAGATATGAGATGGAATATTCTGGGTCAAGGCCTCTCCATCCTTAGAAAGAGAAAGAAAAAGGAAGCACTTTATTTTGCACTAGAAGAAATATTTGTATATCACCTGCAAATGTGAGAGCCACTCGTGTATCCACAAGCCATAAATTGACTAATCTTAAAGATGACTTATCCTGTAATTTCTCCTTTTGAGTGATGAGGTATTTTACTGATGACTTAAATCATTTTTGTTTGTTTATGCCAATATTGGGATTAAAGGCAAGTGCCACTACCACCTGGCTGACTTAAATCTCTTTGAAGTACAATTTACTCTTGCCTGCAGTCAGCGATAGCCTAGTTGATACTAGGGCAAAATAAGTACAAGAGGGCCAATTTCATTTTCCAGGGCTTACAAAAGTGGTTAATGAGAGGCTATAAAATGATACTAATAGGATGTAACAGCTCCTAACTCACTTTGCATAACAACTGTACTCCTTCTATTTATATATCAAACTTAGTCTTGCTGTGTTTATTTCATGTCAATCTTTGTTGGCTATACCTTTTCATTATTCTAAATCATTAAATTGGAATAATTCATCAAACACTACCTCTACATGGTGGGGTGCAATGACTGTCTTAAGAGCACATGTTTCATACTGGTTGAGATATGAGCTGAACTAACCCCTCCCCTTCTGAATATTTTCTTTACTTGAAAGAAAGACTGACAATAAAAATTCACTAACCAGATTGTAGTAATAGACATTTCTCCAAACTGTGCATGCTAAACCTGTTATTTCCAGCAAAAATATTGACAATATGTTTTGCCAATATAATAACCTCTAAGCTTTCAAGTATAATTTAGATCTGATGAAACCTTTATATGCCACAGCAACATTTTTATTAGATTAGTGGTGAGATTAACAAACTGAACTTTTGTTCTTGTATAATAAAATGTTTTATCATTGGAAACTCAGTAAAGCAATATTTTTTTCAAATTGCAAAGGCATGGTATTATTACATACATAAGTATGTGATGAATTATTGCACACACACATAGGGTAAATTAATAGACTTCAGTATAAGAAAATATAAATATATTTATTAGTGTACCTTTACATTCCACAATGTAACTATTGTGTGGGGGAATTTGAGGGTGGGGAGGTGTGGTGGTGGGGGTAGGTGAGGGCACACCCTCATAGAAGCAGGAGAAGGGGCATGGGATAGGGGCTTCCTGGGAGGGAGAGGGGAAAATAGGGTAAGGGGAGAACATCTGAAATGTAAATAAAATATCCAATAAAAAAAAAAAAGAAAAAAAGAAAAAAAAAGATTTATTTTATATGAGTACACTGTTGCTGTCTTCAGACATACCAGAAGAGGGCGCCAGATGCCATTACAGATGGTTTTGAGCCACCTTGTGGTTGTTGGGAATTGAACTCAGGACCTCCAGTAGAGCCGCCAGTCCTGTTAACCACTGAGCCATCTCTATAATCCATATAACTATTTTTTGAAGCAACAATTTGCTGAATTTTGTTAGTGTCAAAAGAGAATAGCCACAATTATCTATGAAGATTCTTAAAATATTCCTCTTTTTCTAATCACATATCTGAAAAAGGCTGGGTTTTCTTTATCTACTTCAACTACAATAGCAGCATATCACCACAGATTGAATGTAGAAGCAGATGAGTCCACCTGTATATTAAGCCAGGCACTAAGGAAACTTATAAAATGTAATGTCTCTTTTCTCACTTGTTTTTGCTTTAAAATGTGGATTTTTCAGGAAAATCCATATTTTATGTTAATGCATGATGGGATTCATTTTAAAGTGATAAACATTAATTTAAATTTTTTTTATTAATCATTCCATTCGTTTACATCTCAAATGATATCCCACTTCCTGGTTACCCCTCCCCTACCCTCTTCCCACATCTCCCCTCTCCCCCCCCTTTTGCCTGTATGAGGGTGCTCCCCCACTCACACTCTTCTGCCCACTGATACAGTATCTTCCTACTCTGGGGCATCAAACCACCCCAGGACCAAGCACCTCCCCTCTCATTGCTGTTGGGCAAGGCCATCCTCTGCTACAAAAGTATCTGGAGCCAAAGATCCCTTTCAGTACTCTCCTTGGTTGGTGGTCTAGTCTCTGGGAGAACTGGGTGGTCTGGTTGCAATCCCCCTCCGCTCCTCCAGTCCATCTGCCAGCCTCTCCACCAGGTTCCCTGCGTTCAGCCTGATGGTTGGCTTCAAGAATCCACCTCTGCTTTGGTCAGTTGCTGGCCGGACCTCCCCAGAAACTGCCTCACTTGGTTCCTGTCCACAAGCTCCTTTTGCACACAGCAACAGTGTTGGGTTTAGTGTCTGCAGACATGATGTATCCTCAGGTGGGGCTGTTCCCGATTGGCCCTTCCTTCAGTCTCTGTTCCATTTTTTGTCCCTGTTCTTTCTTTAGACAGAAACATTTCTGGGTTAAAAGAACTTTGAGATGGGTGGGTGGCTCCATCTCTCAACCAGGGGCCATGCCTATCTACTGGAGGTGGTCTCCACAGGTTCTATCTCCCACTTCTCTGTGCATTACAGCTAAAGTCAATCCCATTGAGTCCTGGGAGCCTCATGTTTCTCTGTTGCCTGGGACCCACCAGTGGCTATCCCAGTTCCTCTTTTCCCCGTTACCTATTTTTATTCGATTTTCTAACCCTCTGTACCTCTCTCAAGTCTCCTCCAGATTCTGATACTGCCACCCATTTCCTCCTCCTCCTTTCTCCTTCCCTTGTCCCCTCTCCTTCTATCTCCCACAGTTGTCCTGTTCCCCCCTCAGTGCAGGACTGGAGCATTCCACCCCCTGAACTTCCTTCTATACTCCATATGGTCTGTAAGTTGTATCAAATGCATTGTGATCTTTTGGGTTAGTATCCACTTAGTACTGTACAGTGATTAAAAACAATGACTTCATGAAATTCTCAGGCAAATGGATGAAAACTAGAAATGTCATCCTGAGTGAGGTAACCCAGACACAAAAGAACTCTCATGGTATATACTCACTAATAAATGTTAATTTTAAAGTTTATATTGAAGCAAATATTAGTAAATGTAATCCATGTAAGTAAAATTTCTTTGGGAATCTTCAATAATGGTGAAAAATTTCCAAACATCTTCTAAGAAAAAACAAAATAGTTGAAAGACTAGTTACAGAAGTTGTCTGGGAGGAAGAGGAGGAGGTGCAGAGGAGCAAGAGGTAGAACCATGACTACAGAATATCTTCATATTTTACTCCAGATCTGTGTTTTCTTCCATTCATTTCTATCCCTCAATCTACAGGCTCAAGAAGGAGGACAGAAATGTCTTGCTTCTTTCTCACCACCTCCCTTCCAACATTAGGGCTAAGAAGCTGCTCTTCTCTTTTGTTGGTGTCACTCACCAAAACAAGTTGTCTTTGGTCTATTCTCAGTGCCTTAATTCTCTTGAAATAATGATAAGTGGAGAAATTAAGAGGTAATGTTGGAAGGAAGGTGGCAAGAAAGTAGCAGAAGCTATCCTCCTTCTTGTGCCCTGTAGATTGAAGGATAGAAGTGAACAGAAAAAAAAATGGATCTGGAGTAATATGTTAAGATATATTGTTGTAATGGTTCTTGGTGTTTATTATATCAACAGTAAACAAGCAAACAAAGTACAAGACAGCTTTAAAAAGTTCTTTCTTCAGAAATGAAAATATCTGATGTGTTTATTTTGTAGAGTTTTAGAGGTGATGAACTTGTGGCCCTTTTGGAACTGAGGAACAGGGAACCCTCAGTATGGAGAACAACATTGACACAAACTAGAAATTCTCAGACATCCACAAATTTTACCCTGAGTCATGGAATTGCATTATTATTATTATTATTATTATTATTATTATTATTATTTTACCACAGAGTTACTTTTCTTTGAGCTTTGGGGAAAGGACTTTTCTACTTGACATCTAACGTTCAAAATATAAGTACTTCTTAGAATAAATCCTGTTAATTCTTTGCGAGCAGAAAAGGAGTAAATATAATCTGTCAAGCTGTCAGTTATTTAATGTTGTTATGTACAAGGAATGATCCATGTCAAATTGCTCTGAAGAAATTACACAGAGAAACCATGTTACAGTACACATTTTACACATTCCTACTTGTTACTAAATATTGGAGACAAAAACAACCTAATGAAGTAAGGGGATTTTGGCTCAGAGTTTGAAGACATAGTCCATCCTGGTTGGTGGGGAAGGTGTGGAGGGGAATTTGGCTCTAGTTAAAAGCATGGTACAGTTGGCCCCAATGCGTCTGCACTCAGGAAGTAGAGAGAAATGGATTCTAGTTGTTCTACTTGCTTTTTTAAAAGTAATTCAGTCCTTATAATGGTGCTACTCAGATTCAGAATGGGTCTTTCTACCTCATTTAAATCTCACTGGCAACATGCTCACAGACATAGCCAGAGTTTTGTCTTCTAGATAACTCCAAATCTTGTCAATAGTGAAGGGTAATTACCACAAATTTAAAACTTGCCAACTTGACACCCAAACATAAGTCTCATTTTCATCTTCTTCCAAAATGTATTCAGTACATGCCTAAAAACCCAATGTTTCAAAAGTCCCAACATTATTTAAATGTGTATGTACAGAATGTCTTCTGATACTCAGGCAATCTCTATCTCTGAGCCATATAAAATCAAAACTGTAAGGCACATACTTCTAATAAAGCACAGGGTACATATGCCTATTCCAAAAGGGAGGAATAAAAAGATATTGAGGAAAAAAATCAAGATTAAACCTAGAAAGGCAAATGCAAACCCCTTCAGCTCCTGGGATGACATCTGGGGTTTGTGGTCTCACTGTGCTCTACTTGCTTTGGATAGCCCCATTTCTCTAGTCCTGCCACCTGTCACACACAGACCTCTCTCTTATGCTGGCTTCAATCTGTGCCTGCAGATTCCCTCAGTGGGTATCTCATTGTCATGGCACTATAACATCCTAGGGACTCTATTGCAAATTAAGATTCACCTTGACAACTTTATGCAGTATCTTTGATCCATGCTTGTAAGGAACCCAAAATAATAGCACAATGTTTTTACTTTAATGACTTTCTGGAATCTTGGTACAGGTCTCTATGACCCTTTACATCCTGCACTTTGTATGCCTCCAATGCAAAGTGACTGATGCCGCAAGTTGTACCAGATAAAGTGTAGTATGGTCCCCTTCTACCATAGCTGTAGTGGCCTCTGTACACTTTTCTGAATGAACTGAGGAAAACAGTTCTGTTGGTAGTTGTTTTCAAATAGGGATTTCCCATTTAGTTTTTCTCCTTTCTAAGAAATCTGCTTTTACAAAAATAGAGCCTTTAATGGGTAGGGTCTTATCTTCAAGGCAATTTTCCTATTGTCTTGGTGAATTGTCCTGTCAATTTCTCCTTAAATGTACTGATCTCCTTTATAATTGCAGATGCTCTGTACCCGCTTTGCCTAAAACTTTAATTTGTTCACACTACAGTTCTTGCCAAACTTCAGGTTATTCATGTCTTTCTTCCACACATATGCTCTCTCTTAGTGCAAAAGTGTGTAAGAAGCAGTAACTGTGACACAACCTGAACATTATTCTGTCTTGAAATTTCCTCTACTACATAAACTTAGACACTACTTTTGAACTTATCCCCACTTGGGTTCTCAGAATATGGACATAACACTGTCTGATTTGTAGAGAATATGATATGAATGACCTCTAGCTTTAGTCCCAATGTAGTCTGTTTCCCATGGAAAACATCATGAGAACAGTCTTTATTATCTGTATTTCTCTTAGCATTCTAGTCTTGTGAACTACAGCCAGAATGACCCATTAAATTCTGTTTACAGCATTCCAAGGCTTTTCTAGCCTGTAGCTTCAAAACTTCTCCACATTTCTCCAGCAAACCAATTCTAGAGATCTACAAAGCATATGACCAGGTTTATCATGTCATGAACTCAATTCCTGTGCCAATTTTCTATATTACTTTTCTTGTTGCTTCAACAAAATACTTGACAAAATAATTCAAGGAAGAAATAGTTCATTTTATCTCACAATTTGAGGCTATAGTCCATTATGATGTGGGACACATAGAGGCAGGACTATGATTCTGGCTGGCATTACTGTATCTACATTGAGAAAGCAGAAAGATATGATTCACTCTTTTTATTCTTGTTTTTCAGTCCTTAAAACATTGCCACTGACATTCAGTATGAGTCTTCTCTCCTTGTTTACACTACTATAGAAACGCCCACACAGATACATTCAAAGTTTTATCTCCTGGGTAATTCTAAGTTCTATCCAGTTTTCATCTAATATTAACTCTCCCTGTCTCCCTGTCTCCCTGTCTCCCTCCCTCCCTGTCTCCCTGTCTCCCTGTCTCCCTGTCTCCCTCCCTCTCTCTTTCTCTCTCTCTCTCTCTCTCTCTCTCTCTCTCTCTCTCTCTCTCACACACACACACACACATACAGAATATTTATTTATTTTAAAAAACAGTTGGAACATTGAGTACAGAGGGGGATTTATTCAAGGACCAATAATGTAGCTGACACTTGTAAATGGCACTGTGGTTTTAAACCTTCTATAACTTAGCTCATTTTACTCTTCAACAATTTCTGAAGTATATTTTGCTCTGTGATGTACATATGAAGAAACCAAGAGTTAAGAAAAGGTTAGGTAACCTTCCTGACATCAAAGACCTAGAAGATTTCACCATTCATTGTATGGCTTCTTGTATATCTCCACCTCTGTTCTAATAATAAATGTACCCGTTAACTAATGGGGATATGAAAAGATAATACATTGCTACAATAACTTACTATTTATGTCATTTAGTATTACTCTGCATTTTTATTGTTCTCCCCAACAGTTGAGAAGTAGGGGAAGATTGATTTTAGGGACAGAATTAATATACTTAATGCCTACTCCTTTGATCATTGAACCAATACTTTTGCAGAGATATAGCACTGGGTTAGAAGGACTAATTTTTGTTGCCCCAAATAGATGAAGTATATAACTTTTGTTTCAGTTTTCTATCTGTTGAGCAAGAAGTTACAAAACTATGACAACAGTCATCTGCAGTATATACAAAGTAGTATGGCTTTCAAAGGAAAGATACCTTTTTGTTCTCAGCTAATAATTTAGTTGAAATTTAAAATCAATATATTTAACACAGAAGCATTTTTAGATAAAATTATATCCTTATTTTTTAATCTTTAAAATATCCTTTTATTTTCAAAAGGTTTATTTTCTCATATAATATATACTGGTTATACTTTTTCTTCCCTCTACTTTTTCCAGTTTCTCTCCACCTCTCCTCCCCTCCAGATCCACTCCCTTTCTGTCTCTCCTTAGAAACGAATGACAACCAAACATGATAAAATAAAAAGTAAGATGGAGTAGAAACTATCATACTGAAATTAGACATCACAACTCAACAGGAGAAAGAGTCCTAAGAACAGTCACAAGTGTCAGAGACCCACTCATTCTCACAGTCAGGAGTACCATAAATATACTAAGCTAATAGCCACAGTAACTATTAATATATATTATAATATATATTCAGAGGACTTGTTCTAGACCCCTATAGGCCTTGTGCTTGCTGCTTCAGTTTCTGTGAGCTCATATGTACCTTGCTTAGCTGGTTCAGACAGCCTTGTTCTCCTGGTGTCTTCCATCCCCACTGGCTCTTACAATCATTCTACCCCCTCTTCCATGTGATTTCCTGGGCTCTGAGGGAGGGATTTGGTGGAGACCTCCAATTTAGACTTTCTTTTTTATATAATGTCTGGTTGTGGGTCTCTTCATATGTTCCCATCTGCTGTCAGAGGAACCCTTTCTGATGATAACTGGATAAGACACAGATCTGTGAGTATAGTAGACTATTAGTGACACTGGCTCTTGGTTACCTAAGCAATGTTGGATATGGATTCTTTCTCATGGATTGGATCTTAAGTCAAATCAGACATTGGTCAGCTACTCCCACAAGTTCTGTGTTAACATTACCCCTAGCTTATCTTACAGGCAGGACAGACTATAGGTCAACGATTCAGGACTGGGTTAGTGTCCATGTTTCTTTTTTGGTAGCCTATAGAACACTCTTCTACATCAAAGAGACTAGAACTTAGAGGTGAAGGCTCCATGTAGGCACCAACTCAACCTTTTCATGTTCAATGAGATGTATGGGTGTTATCCTTGGCAGTGGAGCCTGGTTGTCTGTGTCTAGAGAGCAGCAACTCTTTGTCTTAGTAACAGCCTGTGTTGTTTGGGGATGTTTTAGTTAGGATTGTTAGGGTTTCTGTTGGTGTGAAGAGACACCATGATCACAGCAAAGAATCTTATAAAGAAAAAGAGGAATTAATTGACGCTGGCTTACAGGTTCAGAGGTCGTCCATTGTTGTCATGACAAGAAGCATTGCAATGTACAGGCAGACATGGTGCTGGAGAAGGAGCCAAGAGTTCTACATCTGAATTGGCAGGCCACAGGAAGTGAGGGTGACACTGGGCCTGGTTTGAGAGTTTGAAACTCCAGTGACACACTTCTTCTAACAAGGCCATACCTACTCCAACAAGAACACACTTTCTAATAGTGCCACTCCTTATGGTCCTATGGGAGCTATTTTTATTCAGCTACCTCAGAGGATTTGCATAAGACCCCTTTGCCAAAAAATCAATTGAATATAGCCAAGTCCTGCTACTGAAACTCTCCTAGCTACAAGAGATGACCAGTTGAGACTCCAAATCTCCTATTACTAAGAGTCCTCATTTACATCATCTTTATATATTCTAGGAAGATTCTACTCCATTAGGTTTCCACCCACCCCACAAATGCCCACCAATTCCAGCTATCTCTTCCTGCACTCTCTCTACCATTCCATCTTTCCCCAACTGATAGCTCACTCTCCCCCCTGCCCACTCACAGTCTAACCACAAAATTTCCTTCCCTTCAGATCCTTCCTCTTTACCAAACCTCTTTGGGTCTATGGATTGTAGCTTGGTTATCATTGACCTAACAGCTACTATTCACATATAAGTGAATACATAAAAAACATAAAAAATAAGTGAATACATATCATATTTATCTTTGTTGGTCTGAGTTACCTCTCTCAGGATGATTTTTTTTTCTAGTTCTATCCATTTACCTATGAATTTCATGATTTCATTTTTTAAACTTCTGACTAAACTTCATTGTGTAAATGTACCACATTTTAAAATCCATTCTTCTGTAAGGTCGAATCTCAAAGTACATTTGATTTGCATTTCCTTGGGGGTTAAGGATGTTGAACATTTCTTTAAGTGTTTCTCAGCCATCTGAGATTTCTATGTTTACATCTGTACCCTATTATTAATTGGATTCTTTAGTTTTTAAAATATAATTTCTTGAGTTCATTATATTTTTTTTAGATGTTCTTTCTGTATTAGATATGGAGCTGGCAAAAATCTTTCCTATTCTGTAAGCTGCTACTTTGTCCAAATGAAAGTGTCTTCTGCCTTACAGAAGCTTTTCAGTTTCATAAGGTTCCTTTTATTAATTATGTTTCTGCATGTGCTATAATGTTCTGTTTAGAATGTCATCTCCTCCATTATAAGGTCCCCTTCAATTATTGGAGGTCAGGCCTCTATCCCCACCTTCGAAAGATTTGAATCGCCAAGGATCAAAGACCCTGAAATAAAATAGATCTATTTGCATTCTTCTATACACAGACATCCAGTTAGACCAGAACCATTAGTTGAAGATGCCTTTTTGTTTCCATTGTATAGTTTCGTTTTTTTTTTTTTTGTCAAAAATCTTGTGTTTATAGGTGTATGGGTTTATTTCAGGGTCTTTGATTTGAGTTCATTGATCAATGTGTTTGTTTTTATGCCAATACAATGCATTTTGTTATTATAGCTTTGAGGTATATCTTGAAATCAGGAATGTTGATAACTCCAGCAGTTTTTATATTGTTCAGCATTGTTTTAGATATCCTTGGTTTTTTAGTTGTTATATATAAAGTTGAGCATTCTTCTTTTCAGGTCTGTAAAGTATTGTGTTGGAATTCTGATGGAAATGGTATTAAATCTATAGTTTGCTTTTGGTAGGATGACCATTTTTAATGTTAGTCCTACAATACATGAGTATGGGAGATCTTTTCATCTTCTGATATCTTCTTTAATTTTTTTCTTTAAAGACTTGAAGTTTTTGTCATATAGGTCTTTAACTTGTTTGTTACAGTTATAGCAAGATATTTTATATTATTTGAAGCTATTGTGAAAGGTTTGTTTCCCTGATTTCTTTCTCAGTTCATATGCCATTTGTATATAGGAGGGCTATTGATTTTTTTTTTTTTTAGTTAGTCTTATATCTATCAGATTTACTAAAGGTGTTATCAGCTATAGGAGTTCTTTAGTAGAATTTTTAGAGTCACTTATGTATACTATGATATCATCTGCAAATAAAAATTCTTTGACTTGCCGGGCGGTGGTGGCGCACGCCTTTAATCCCAGCACTTGGGAGGCAGAGACAGGCGGATTTCTGAGTTCGAGGCCAGCCTGGTCTCCAGAGTGAGTTCCAGGACAGCCAAGGCTATACAGAGAAACCCTGTTTCGAAAAAAAAACAAACAAACAAACAAACAAACAAAAAAAAATACTTTGACTTCTTCTTTTCCTATTTGTATCCCATTGAACTCCTTCAGTTGTTTTATTGCTCTAGCTAAAACTTCAAGTGCTATATTGTTTATATATAAAGTGGACAAAACAAGTTGCCTTGTTCCTGATTTCAGTGAAATTCCTTTGAGTTTCTCTCTATTTAAGTTGATATTAGCTCTAAGGGTCCTGTAAATTGCCTTTATCATGTTTAGACATGTCCCTTAAATCTCTAATCTCTCCAGGACTTTATAATGAAGGGGTATTAGATCATGTTTTCTTTGTTTTTTGTTGTTTTAGTTAATTTATATGACAGATTATATTTACTGATTTTCATACATGAAACCATCCTTGCATCTCTGGGATGAAGCCCACTAGGAAATGGTGGATTATCTTTTTGACGTGTTCTTGGATTTGGTGTGCACGTACTATATTGAGTATTTTTGTATTTATGTTCATAAGGGAAATTAGTCTGTAATTATCTTTATTTAGTTTTTATGTAGATTTGGTATCATGGTAACTGTGTTAAAGCTTCTTAACCATTTACCACTTTTTCTGTTATCATTCCATCAGTCTTTGCTCAAAGTTATATAACGCATTTTGAATTTTTGTACTGTTCTGTTCAGCTATGACTTTGTAAATTTTTCCTAAGTGACCTCAACCAAGTTTTAGAGTTTAAAAACTAAACACTAAGCACCATGTATTACCCAACTTGTTGAAGTTTTAGTTTCATTATTTTTAAACTCTAGAAATAAAAATACTATCACAAACAGTTTTCAGAAGTGAAGTAATTTATACTTTTAAAACCATTAACCAAAGAATTTGCATCTATCATTCCAGATAACAACTTAATAGCATTTAGGGTGAGATTGAGCTGTTTGATGAGAGCCCTCAAAGCCAAAATTTTGTGCTGTGAAAAGCATGGGTATTCATAACTATCATTCTCAGAATCGCAGATGAGAGACTATTTGGAAAACTATGTGTATGCAGTCTTCTCTCTGACAATCAGAATATTAGTAGGAAAAAAGTTTAACAAATGAATCTTTTAAAAATTATCTTATATTGTTTAATACATATAGACAATGTTCTTTGATTAAAGTACCCCATCATCATCCTTTTTTTTTTTTTTTTTTTTTTTTTTTTTTTTTTTATCTATTTCTCCCTTCCACCAAATCCTATTTGTTGTAGGTTCCCTTCTATTTTCATGTCTTTTGGGGGGATATAATCCACTGTATTAATCAGGGTTGGCTGCATGAGCACAGGTAAGGGATTATGTGCTTGTGTGGAAGCAATACACCAGCATCTACTCCACTGAGGACTATGACGCCCTCTCACTCTGCAACCTTTAACTTTACATAGCTCCTCTGGGAAGGGTGAGACTTCATGAGCCTATCCATTAGGGAATGTTGATGGGCCTAGTCTTGTGCAAGTCTTGTGCAATTTGTCACTGCTGCTGCCTGAAATTGTAAAAGTTCATATGAATGTGGGAAACATATTGCAGAAAAATAAAGAGTAAGGATTATCAATTGCATGAAGCATTCATTTGCATATATGATGAGAGTAAAAATAGAATTTAAGAGAGTGCTTGAAATTTCACATATTTAAAAAATAATATGTTGTATGTACTTCCTTATTTATGATTTTGAAATAAAAATATAGGAATTCACAGATAAAATTGGCAGTGTGTCTAGGAGGCTAGCTGTGACCTTGTTAACATTTTTTTTTTAAGTAAATGTGCACAAGATTGAGACAGACACCAGGATGCCATCTGATTAAGGTCCCATGAGAAATAATTGTCAAAGCACTGGAATGCTTAGTGTTTACATAAGCTTCCTCATCTGTGGCCCATTCAGCACATAAAGTTTGCCTTGATGGATAAGAAAGAAAAAGAATGCCATGAAAATTTCCAGCTAAAATTGATGAACAAATCTGATTTGAGAAGTTGCTTTGCTACTAGAACCAGGATATTTTAAGTTCCTTGGTAAGCACTTTCTTTGTCCCACTGTTTAGTATTTCCTGTTTATGTGTCATTATTTTATGATTCATTATGAGTTTCTGTAATACCCACTTTTCCTTTGTATCTCTCAGGACCTTAGTTTCTTGTGCTGTTTTAACACACTGATATTTCTGATTTCTGTGGGGTCAGTGGTTCTCAATGCTAGGTGCACATTAAACTCACCTGTTGAAGTTATCCATTTAATCAATTATATTAAAAAGCCTTGTTGTTGGATCTTAAGTGCCGGCAAGGTTAAAAACATTCCCAGGCAATTACAGTGTATATATACAGTGTACAGTATATCTTAAGTTCCTTGGTAAACACTTTCTTTGTCAGAGTTGTGTGTGCCTATTGTTTGGTATTTCCTGTTTATGTGTCATTACTTTATGATTCTTTATGAGTTTCTGTAATACCCACTTTCCCCTTGTAGCTCTCCAGACTGTAGTCCTGGCTTAGAAACACTGGATGTGAGTGTCAGAGAACGTTGTTTATTTATGCTTTTAATTTGCTTTCCTCCTGTCCAGGATGACTAAATTACACATCTAGGAAGTTCCTTTCTGTGTTTACTTTTCCATTTTTTCTGTATTTTAAGTCATTTGGACATACCTTTTTGTAGCCTCAAAATATAGTTAAAAGTAAGCATATGTTGCACATTAAAATGATTTTGTTGTGTTTGGTTGGAATTTTAAAAATTGTTTATTCTCATTATTTGAGTGTGCAATGTTGCTAAACCTTGACTGCATTTTGATATCAACTGGGGAAGTTTCTAAAACCACTGATGGCATGGAGGAACTATCTAGAGAAGTTCTGTTAAAATTAATCTGGTGTACTAGGATTAAAAAAGGTCTCCACATAATGCTATAATAGAGTATTTGCAGATAGCACACACAGACACATACACACACACACACACACAGACAGACACACATGCTTAAGTTATGTAAATAATATGTTAGGTAAATGATATGCTAATCTATCTTTGAACTAAGGAAGCCAGTTAAGCACAGTTCTTCATGGGAATTGCTTATAATCAGGGAGCCTTGAAAAATAATGATGCCTGTACATTATGCTCTAGCAATTTTGATACCATTAGTCTGGAGAGCAGGCCTGGTGATTCTGATTCTTAGTGAATTTGGGGGCTACAGTTTATACTGATCTACAAAGTACATCTCTTCAATTTCAGCAGTTGGTGTCATAGTAAGGATGTTTTTATGAAGGGTCTGTATATAAAACTGAGCCTTCAAGTCCTTAATATATTAATAGTATATAATAGTATATTCTCCCTTAATTCCCTTATTTATTACCAAATAAAAGTTTCATGCTGTGAAAATTGGTTATGGTGTAGGACCCTACACTTCATTATTTTTGAGTTACTGTTCAAATTGTTATTATTGAATTTGCTACTATTGAATTGGGGCTTTGTTTGGTCATATTCTGTTTGAATATGAGTTTCTGGTGGGAAGGCCAATATCTTTAACGTTTTTAAAGTATTGACCACACATCTTTCCAGAGTTCAGATGAATGTCAGTGATCATTCCGGAGTTCAACGATACTTACATAAGTGACTGTCTATTAAATTCTCTACGAGGTGGATTTTCAGAAACTAACAGCTATTGAGGGTGCAGGTGGACACAGGCTTTTTTAAACCTCTCTTTGGAGAAAAGAAAAACACGATGACATTGGTGTTTAGCAGACTTCCTGGAGACTATGCTTTAAACTTCAAAAGGGTAACTTTTGAAAGGAAACCTCGTGTATTTAACTGGTGACAATAAAGTGGAGGAGAAAGTATTGATTTTTGCAGCAAACATGTGGTTCATTTTTATTACAGTTCAACAAAATTGCCAATATCCTTTATAGAGAAAGCATTTTAATAAAGTTGACATCCTTGGTAGAGAAATAGCAAAGCTTTCATTTGCAAGCTGTTGCCACTGGGGTCACCAATTACAATTGCTAAGCGTTGCCTGTGGCTCCAGAGCAACTGCTGCAGCAACTTGGCTAAAATGAGGAAAATGGGCAGAGGACTGATGTCTTTTAAGTAGCTTCTTTTCCTTAGTGTCGCAGAGAAACATTTTCAGATATTAAGATAAATATTTGTGTTTTGTGGGTAGGATACTCAAGTGTGATAAAAAAAAAAAGAGACTCGACAATTGCTTGTCTGTGTAATAGATAAAATGATTCTTCATGGTTATAGCTCATCTCAGAGCTCTGTGCTGTCCTTCAGAGAGGGTGATCAATATATACTTTTCTGCCCTTCCACATTTTTCAAACATTTAATAGGATTGGTCTGCAACATGTTTTCAAATAACTCAACCTTGTTTGCTTTATGAGTGCCAACCCCCTACTGTCTTATGTTATTACTCAATACATTTTTTTCTGTATAAAAGTCCCTTCAACTATTTGCTTCATACATATTAAACCATTGCCATTACATCAGGGAAAAAATAAAGAAGGAAACCAAAGCCAGACTCTCCCAAAGTGTGAGTCATCACAGAACAAACACTGCTTTTGGATGAGGTGCAGTTACATGTATATTTTGCAATACAGATGATAAGGGTAAGATGCCCAGACAGGAGAAGGGCAAAATGATAGCAGATGACACTCATTCCTGGCTGCGTCCTCAGACATAATATCTAACTATGCAATAGTCTCCACTTATGTTAGATTTTTCCCAAGTAAACCTTCCCATTTTACACAACTCCCCTGACCTTCATTGTTTGCTCAGTACATTTAATCAACATCTCTACAAGATTCCCATGTTAAGAATCATGGGTAAATCGATATATAACACAGAAGCATTGCCCTCAAGGCCAGCTCCTGAGGTTATACATACAGGGCCTGCTACTCAGAAGCATTCTCACACTCCACCATTGTCTTAAAATTCTTAATAGCTTTGAAAAAAGGGCCCTGCATTTTCCTTTACCTTTGGGGTTTAAAAATTACACACCTGAGCCTGACTGCCCGGAAGGGATTCACATTGTAAGGAGGAGACAAAGGAATTATAATCTGTAGTAATTAAGCCAAGATTTGAAGTATGGTCTGTTAGTTTTTTTGAGCAAAATATTATGGAAAGGGTATTATTCTGTTTGAGGAGAAGCAGAGAGAATTTAGAAAGGTTTTATTCATGATTCACATATTATTGAGATTTTACTATGTGCAAAGCACTGTGCTAAATGACTCAGGGGATTAAAAATGAATTAGCTGTGAGTCCTGCCATTTATCTCAAATTAACCCAGTGAATGAAAGCATACACAGGGCATAGCAGGTTTGATTAAGTCTTCCAGGTAGCTGGAATGGGACATCTGTGTGAATGCCAAATCTTTCTTTACTTTCCAGATTTCTTTTTCTAATCTATCTCATGTAGGCTTGCTGAACCATTTTTATACATCCTTTGAAGTTACCTCTATCCACTGTCTCTTGAAATTAATTCTAGAGCCCTTAGCATATCATTAAAGATACACTATAATATGCATCTAACTTTCTTTGTATGTGTGTATTTACATTGTAGTATCATTACATATTAATTTTTATATTAGACAGCTCAGTTTTCAAACCTGAGCTTTTTTATCTATACTAAGAAAAATTTAAATTGATATTGTATGGGTTTTGTGATGTTTAAAATGAGATTATATAACATAGGGCACTATTTTAAAATTTAACATATATGTAACATTACTGGAGAATCTTGCTGGAATGTAGAATCCAATTCAACAAGTGTATGGTACAGCCCCAAAACTATTTTGATAGTTCTTAATATATGAATCAACTTTAGAAAAATATACCATTTGCCAAGTTAACCGTTTCTTATAAACTTGTGTGTCAGAAAGAAAATAGTTTAAGAAAACTCACTAATGAGTATAGAATTTTGCTTTGTTTGAAGGGTTTCATATGTATAATGTTTGCCTCTTATATCTTCTCCTATGCACACATCCTCTATCATAAGACAAAGAGAGGATTCCAGTGAAAAATAAAGTTGAGATGGATTATAATAGTTGTGTGGAAAATATTTCAGAAGCTTTTCTTCCTTGGGTCATTTATACATAACTGGAGGGTTTGCTCACATTTTCATTTCATAGGAAGATGTTCTGAGCTGCATTATCATACCTGTTAACTAGTGGTTTGAAGTTCAGGAAATCAGATCATTGTTACAATGAACTCAGTTCAGTCTAATTTATTAATATGTCTGGGACTTCTGTAGCATAGCATTGCAAAGCTATATGTAAAGGAGATGCTCATAGTCTGCTAGGGGAAAGGATATGCCAAATAAACTCATTCATTGTAGTGCAAGAGGTACAAAAGTTACAGAGATAATAGATAGGGAGTAGGTAGGTTATAGGCTGAAGTGAGAAAATGCAGCTAGTCAGCGATATTGTTATAATGGAGGCTCCATTTCTATTTGTAAAGCTGAAGTTAAGGCTTTGTTTCTGCTGTTTAACATTGAAGCCAAGCAGACTTGGAAAACTAGAATTCTTTCATCTATAATGGATAATTCTCTTCTCTCTGAAGTTCTTGAGGAAACTATGTGCCTGAGAACACAGCATGGTGAACATTAAAGGATCACCCTTTTATCAATTGAATAAATGTTTACTACCCAAACTCTGGCCTCCATAAGTGATGCAGGAGCAACTCTCTCTCCTTTCTCCCCCAATCCTCAGATCTTTAGATTTATGTCTGAATAGATCATGTATTTCTCAGACTTCTGTTACTATGGTGAAATACCTGAGAAAAATCTATTTGGATGAGGGGAATAATTTATTTTTGCCTTTGGTTTAGAGGATTCTGCACATGATTCAGTTATATCACATTTAGGCTTGTTAAGTCAGGATATTATGGTGAGGAGCACATAATACTAAAAGTCACCTGTTAATTCTGGTTCCTAAGGGATCCAATCTCTTCTTGCTTCTGTAATCTCATATATACATGGTGTACAGACATCCACTCAGAAGACAGACAGACAGACAGATGAAGACACACACACACACACACACACACACACACACACACACACACACACACACATACTACCTTTTAAAGGAAGTACAAAAGGGTTTGTGAGGAATGAAGAATAAAAACTCCCATAAATCAGAAGTATGGAGTTGTAGGCAAGTCAAACAAGAAATGAAGAAAGATTTTGCCAATGCTTAGTTATAGCTCTCCCATTCATTTTGAATAGTGTACTTGGGGTTTAGTTTCTCTTACTTAGTAGATAAAACAGTCCTGGGAAAGGGGCAAATGAGACAACTCAACATTTTTAATTATTGGTCATTCCCACCTTACAAACCTGTCATGAATTAGTTTATGCCAAAGAAGCACACATAGTAACATCTGGGTCAGTTTATCTGTTATTTTAACCTATGTGTTTGCATTCCTCTTCTTCTGATGCAAGCAATGAGGGCTAAACTAGACATATTATTTAAAGTCATATTATTAATATATTGGTTAAGATAGAAAAAATAATAAAGGGATATCAACACTGAATTTGAAGTGGTTTCAACACAAATACAATAAGTTCAAATAATTTTTTATTTTATTTCATATATATATAGCCGGTGTGGGGATGATGGAGGGGAGCTGTATTCCATACGGTTTTTAAGGGATCCAAGATGATAGACATTCTGCTGCAGGAACTTATATGATGTAGGATAGGTCTCAGTGAAAGTAAAGAGGAAAACAATGCATAAGACATATTATTCTTAACCGTATACTCACTTGCCAGAGCCAGTTATTTGTTACCACTCAGCTAGAACGAAGGCTAGTAAGTGTTGGTATAAAAATGTAAACTCGTATCTGCTTCAATTAAAAATTCTTTGCCATGCATACACAGCCTGCTGCCCTATGTTTCCCTGGGGAAAGAAAGCATTTCTCAAATCAAATTAAGGTGTCAGAAAAAATTTTAGGACTAGAGCATCAAACAAAGTTGAATTGAAGAGATCAAATGGAAGGAGTTGTTCTAAGAATTAAGGACTACAAGGTAAGCCATGAGAAAAATAAGTGGGATAGTTTTTGAGGCAGAAAAAAATGTAATCAATATAGATGTCAAAGCATTAAGGCTAGAGTAAACAAGGAATTGGAGACATCAAGCAGCAATCAATATAGAGCAAGCAAAGGTGATTTGTAGTTGTGGGTAGATGAAAGGCAGTTTAAGACCCAGCCAGGGACATATCCTGCTTAACACTGACAGCAGGCCTCTGTTCTTATTTTTGTATCCTTTCAGTGTGCCAATTGTAAAACCCATGCTAGGCAGCCAGTTTCCTATCAAGACAATTGTTTAAAAATCCATCAGTGGCTCCAAGTGCCTTCACCAGTTGAACCAGGTCCATCTGTTTGCTGCATGCTAGCTTTGTGACTGCCAGATAGTATTTGCAAATCCTCTCTATGTCCCTAATCTTCAAGAGACATTTTCTAGAGTGTGTTTTTATCCTTTCTCCATCAATCTAAAAATCATCGCAATATTGTTTAAAGCAATAGGTACCAGAGAAAGTGGTCTCAACAAACAAAAGAGTCCTTTGTTTTCCATGGAAACCTGGGCCTATTTCTATCATTGCGCTTATCACATGACCTTTTAACTACTGGTTTCTTGCAGTTAAGAGATTGTGTCTCTTCATATAGCACAGAGTTTGGCACATAGAACATGCCTCTTTACTATTTGTTGAATGAACATTGTGTGTTTGATGATATGGAGCCTTAGACAAGGTTCATGTATTATTCTGAGTATGAACACTAAAGTCAGCCTATAAAAAATCAAATTCATTTAGCATAAGGCAATGTCGTATAAGAATCAGAGATTTTGTTTCTCTTAAAAATAAGAGCATTTGGGTTAATTGTTTGCAATTTTGTTCAATTATTTTTTTCTACAATCTACCTATTGTCCACAAGACTTGATATATTTTCTGGCTTTTAATTTAAAAGACAATATAATACAATAGAAAAGCTTTTCAACCCAGGTTTGCTTAGGCAAATGATGTACATCAAATCTTTTAACTGACATAACTTAATAGAAAAACTGTTGTGAAACACTGTCTTTTGAACATAGCAGCCATTATCATCTTAATCAGATCAGCAGTTATTATCTACAAGAAACTTTCAGAATTGTAACTACAGATCTTTTCCCATATAAAGAAAAGGTGATGAAGACCATTAGACGCTCATCTGGGATTTTAGCCTCTGTGTTATCATCTCACTACATGTCATTCTGACTCTGGTGTATGTGGTTTTGGGAGTTGCTAGACTCTATAAAAAGTAGAAGGTTAACTGTTAGGGGGAGAACTTCTATGCAGCTATAAGAAGGTTCTTACACCCACTTGGTGAGATGTTTTGGTGATGCAAATGTCCTAAGCTAGACTTGGATGAGGTCATTACATTGGTGTGTTGTTGGCACTCATTCTGGGGCAAATGGATGTTTTTGTCTTCCCAGCTAAAAGTTAACACAAAAGAATTGCTCAGGCATTAGAGAATCAAAAATGCAAAGTAGAAATGTGCTATTCTAGTGGTGATAGTTACTATATGAAAACTGTTAGGACTCCTGGGACTGCAAGAACAAAGAAACAGGGTTGAACAGAATTAATAACACACGTAAAAAGAGTCTTGGAGAAATAGGACTTAGATGGGTGGAGATAGGGTGTCACATATGTGGTGTGGGCATCTGTTGGGTTAAAATGAGATTGGTTCTGGGTATGCTTAAGAAGAAACAACAAAGTACAAATTAGAACTAAATGCTGATTCTGGGGTAAAGACTCATGTTGGAATAATTAACAATTGAAAACAAGCAAAAAGAAGTGAGCAAGTTCTTCTTCCTCCTCCAGTTTTATACTCTCCATCATGTAAACCCTCATGGCATGGCATAAAAGGCATGAAGGTGAACTGCAATGAGATACACACAGTTGTAGCACAACTAATAACCAGTTATAGAGCAGAAGCACACTACCTTAAGACAGCTGTTCTGACATATTACATTTCTATGCAAATTTTCTTTACATAGTTTCAATATTATTCTTTGTTTGATACTACATTATAATTATTTTCGTTTTCTCTGTATATTCATAGTCATCATATTAATGCTTAGCTTATTGTTTGGTTCTACAAAATTGATTAAATTGTTCTTTTAAAGTTAGGTATTTATGTTGTCTAATTTATGGCTAGTATAGATAATATTTTAATAACTTTGTAGATCATTTTCCTTCTGTTTAATATTCCTCAGAGCCAAATTATTATTTTAAAAAACATGGGCATTTTTATGTGTTGTTTTATTGCAGTAGATGAGTCCACCTGTTTAACAAGTAAATAGTGATTTTAAAGCACTCCTGTGAAATCACAGGAAAACTAAAGGCACATATTTGGAGGCAGTGACAAAATACATTATGGGATGGAGAACATTTAAAATTTGACCTTTAAAACCTACAATTTTTTCTTGAAGCAGAAAATATGGCCACAGCATCAACCTGCCATAGTTCTTCACTTGGTCTTAGGCTTTCCAGTTAACTGATTCCATAACACGGTAGTTCTGTAGGTATGATCCCTGGGCCAGCAGCATTGGCATGAAAGTCAATTCTTGACCTGTATTTCATGTCTACTGAGTTAGGAATTCTGAGGAAGGGGGTCCAGGGATTTGAGATTTCAGAGTGACTCTGATACATACTGAATTTAGTGACCAACCAATGTTATGCATATTCTGAAAGAATATGCATTAGCTTCACTTTGCACTTGAATCATATTGAAAAATGTTTTTGATTTTGTATTAGGAAAAAATGAAAAGGGAAAAATCTAAACACAGGGTTTATTTTAATATTAAAATACATTTTTATCCTCAGCTTGAAATTTCTATGTGTTCAAAAATATTTTTAAAGCCAAAAATATGGAGACCACTATATGAATTCAGTTTCACCCTGTGTTTTCTGATAGAATGTTTTACTTTGAGGTATTTGTAATGGTGCCTCTAGCACTGAGGCAAAGATTTTAAACTATACTGAGAAAGAAAATTCAGAGGTTTGTAAATACTGTCCTGAACGTTTAAAATATCTATTTCTTGGTCTGTATGGGACTATAAATGTTTCCAGCACTTTTATATTCATTGTGTTAATACTTCCATCATAAGAAACAAAAATCTGACTCCCATCAGAGAAGCCAAAAGGAGATATTTGGATATAATTTCTAAGTATGAGTACTGCAGCTTAGGACAGGAACCAAAAATTATTGGACTACGAACTCTTTTCAGTCTTGGACTATAGTTTTCTACTTATTTTCTATACAATTTGGAACGTGGCGCCCAAAACACTCCAACTCAAATAGTGCCATATGATATAAAATAACAACTCTCTTGATGATTTTAGTGGTTTAGTTATTGTCGAATCATGATGATGCTTTAAAGTAAATTATTTATGATCATATAGATTTGAAATATGAAAAGGCAGATAGAAGTTAGTAATTTACTCAAATTCTTAGATTTTTTTAAATGTCACGAGGAGGACCCAAACTCAAGAAGACCAATTGTAGACTCTACGTTATAGAGCATACATAATATGGGTCTTGTAGTGAAGAGTGGCCAACATGACCATTTATAAAGAATTGGAGCTTTCTGATTGAACTGTATAATTAAAATAGGAAACATATTTTCCTACAGACAAAGTGGTTATTTGTTTTTCAGTAGAGAGTACAGTATCAGGCACCAAATCTAACATGGACACATAACTGTGTGAACTGTGTTGATAGGGCCATTATATGGCTTTAAATAATTTGCTACAGGGAAGTTGGAGCTAAAGTAGATCTTTCGTCTTTGAGATTTTTGCTCTCTTCATTATACATTTCTTTATCTCAATTATAGTTTATCTGCATTTTGGACCAGTTTATAGAGAAACCATAACTGCTATTTCTACAAACTAATGCAATTTCTAGCTGTACAGTATTTATTTATTTATTTATTTATTTATTTATTTATTTAATATTTTGAGACAGTATCTCTCTACTCAGTCCTAGCTGTCCTGACACTTACTATGTAGACCAAACCAACCCCAAACTCACAGATACCTACCTGTTTGTTCCAGAGTGCTGAGATTAAAGGCATGTTCTACCCTGCTTAGCTCCAACTATATTCTTGATACTTAACATTATATTGACATATAAGTTCTCACCCCCTCATCAAAGAAGATTCCTTTGGCAACAGATGGAGACCTCTACAGAGATCCACAATTGGTTGTATTGTACTTTTATGTGTTAAGGTTTTATTTATATTGTCAGTTCATCTGTACTTATTTGGGCACCCTAAAGACATTTTAGATAAAGAATAAAATAGGCTTCTGTTTCTTCTTTACCAATCTAACTTTCTCTGGGTAAAATCACGTTGAGGAGAGCAAGATGGTGTTTTAAATGTGATGTAAGATATAAAATATAAAGAAAAATAATTGTAATACAGGAGGAATTAAAGTCCAGTCAAAATTGTTCTTTTTATTCTCATCAGCTAAAGAAGGTTTTGTTTGCAAATGATTTCTTTGAAAATGCATAATCAATATCTTTACAGGAGCTAAAATGTACATTAAAGATGTGATTTTTAAGGAACTATTAAAACTATTATCTTAGATTCTATCCACTTATGTATAGTCTATCAAATTAACCATGCTCCATGTCTTTCTCATTTTTCCAGCCCTTTTTTTCTCTGCTATCTGCTGCTCTTACCATTTTGTTTCCTTGCCCTCTGCAGAGATGAAAGCTACAATTAGCCTATGAAGTTTGTGTGCTCTTTTCCACACCATCTCTCATTTATTTATTTATTTATTTATTTATTTATTTATTTATTTATACTCCAGATTTTTTATTTCCCCCCCCAGTCCACCCTCCGATGGTTCCACATCCCATACCTTAAACCCCCCCCTTCTCCACGAGAATGTCTCCACTTCCCAACCCCCCCACCTGACCTCATAAACTCCCTGGAGCCCCAGTTATTGTGGGCTGGTGCATCATCTCTGATTGAACACAGACCCAGCAGTCCTCTGCAATATTTTTGTTGGGGGCCTATATCATTGGGTATCTGCCTTTTTGGTTTCGTATTTGAGAGATCTCTGGGGTCAGGTTAATTGAGACTGCTGTCCCCTAAGGGTCACCCTCCTCCTCAGCTTCTTTCAGCCTTTCCCTAATTAACCACAAGGTCACGCTTCTGTCCATTGGTTGAGTGCAAATATCTGCATTGACTCTTTCAGCTGCTTATTGGGTTTCCAAAGGGTAATCATGATAGATCCTTTTCTTGAAGTGTCCATAGCCTCAGTAGTTGTGTGCCTTTGGGCCCTCCCTTTGAAGTGGCTGGATCCCCTTGGGCCATCCCTGGACCTTTTTTCCTCGGCCCTCTCCATTTTTTATCCCTCGTTCTTTCAAAGGAAGAATTATGGGTTATTTTTATTTTGGGATGGCAACCCCCCCTATTTTAGTCCTGTCTTCCTGCTGGAGGTAGGCTCAATAAGTTCCCTCTCCCTTCTGTTGGAATTTCATCTATAGTCCCTCTTTTGTGTCTTGAGATCCTACCCCCAGGTCTCTGGTGCTTTGGAGGGTCCCCCAACTTCCCACTTTAGGTTGCCTGTTTCCATTCTTTCTGTGGCCTCAAGGGTTTCCTCCTTTTCTCTCACCAATACCAGATTGGTTTCTCTCTCCCCACCCCCTAGTCCACTTTCCCTCCCAGGTCCCTCCCTCCCTCCCTTCCTCCCTCCCCTCCCTCCCTCCCTCCCCTCCCTCCCTCCCTCCCTCCCTCTCCAGTTTGCTTTCTTTTCCCTCCCCAAGTGGGACTGAGGTGTCCTTACTTGGGCCCTTCTGCTTGTTGACCTTTCTGAGTTCTAGAATTTTTGCCTGATGTGGTGTGGCGCACACGTTAATCCAGCACTTTGGGAGGCAGAGGCAGGCAGATTTCTTTTTTTTTTTTATTCATTTCATTCCAGTCATTGTCTCCTTCATGGTCCCCCCTGACAGTTTCACCCCACTTCCCCCGCCCAAAAGGGTGCTCCCCCCATACCACCTTCCCTGGGTCCTCAAGTGAAGATTAGGTGCATCTTTTCCCACTGAGGCCAGACCAGGCAGTCCTCTGCTATATATGTGCTGAGGGGCCTTGGTCCAGCCCATTATTTGCTGCCTTTTTGGTGGCAGATTTCTGTGAGTTGGAGGCCAGCCTGATCTTCAGAGAGAGTTTCCAGGACAGCTAAGGCTACACAGAGAATCCCTGTCTCAAAACCCCCACCCCCAAATATTTTTCATATAATTTATTTTGATCATATTCTTTCCACTCCTCCAAATCCTATTCAAACCCTACCCACCAACTTCATGCTCTTTCCCTCCCCCCTCCTCTTCCCTCCCTCTGTGTGTGTGTGGTGTGTGGTGTGTGTGGTATAAGAAAAAATGGAAAATCAAATATCCAACAAGACAAAATCAAAATGGAGTCTGTTTTGGACCAATTGCTACAGGGCACCGGGCTGCCCTGGAGTGTGGTTGATTAGCCAGTACACTCCATTGGAGAAAATTGTTTTTTTTTTTTCCTTTCTCAGCAGTATTAATTGCAAATAGTTCTTGGTTAGGGGTGAACTTTGTGTCCACTTTCCCTTCTCAGTATTTGGGATTTTGGGATTTTGTGGGATTATAAACATGTGCAGGTCTCGTGCATGCTTTCAGTCTCTATGAGTTCGTTTTCCAACACTGTCTCTTTAAAATTTGCTTTAGTAATACTAACGGAGGAAGCACAGTGGACTTTCAGCAAGGTTCTTAGTTAATGCCTCAGAAGTCTAAGGAGTGAACATTTGCTCTTAATTTGTCCAAGGCAGTAGGAAACTTAGCAGTTAAATGTGATAAACAAAGAGGAATCCAAATATAACATTGCTGTTAATAGAGGGGGATGATTGCACTCTGCCTTTCCCTCACAGATGCAGGCTGACATTCCATTGTGGTGGGCGATTGCAGACAGACCTAATGCATGTGTAACTTAGACAAGATGAGGCTCTGCTGCTCGCTATTGTCTTGGGCTCTTAAACATTGCAGCAGTAATTCCCTTTTGTGCTGGCTGCTCTTTAGACATGTTTTATGAACCTCAGCACTTTTTACTGTCACGAGGGTAAAGAGTTCTTGAAGACTGAGGGAAAAGGTCCTGAAAATTCCACCTTGCTTTTTGTCCTTGAAGTGTTTTTGTGACATGTGATGAAAAAAAAAGAGTGAGCCAGCAAAATTCTGCATACCATAATAATGACAAATAGTGTCTGGCTTTTTTGATTAAACTGAAGCCATTCAGGCATACCACAAGCTTTCAGAAAGTCAATAGTTTAAAAAATGTATTGATTGTTACCAAGACCCTTAGAGATGGCTTGGAATTTTCTAGCTGATCAAAGGTGGCTGGGATGAGTAAAACACCTTTTCTAACAGGAAATAAAACGAGCAATGTTAAAATTGTTCACATAAATTTATGCTTCATTTGGAAAGGAATAGAAAACCAATCACAATTTGCATATATACTGACAACTACCAAAAAAGTATTCTCCCATTCCTCAAATTAATTTATTTACCATGAGAATGCATCTATAAAGTGATATAATGAGAATACAAAATTTAAAACTTGAGATTGGAGTACAATCCACTAATTATTCTTCATTCTGAACACACTTCAAAGAAAATAAAAGAGTTTAAGGTCAAAATTCAGATTGTAGTTCTTGGGGATATTGTGATGGCATCTGGGAAGTTTAACGTCTTTAAATTTCTTCTCTGCAACTTGGGAATGTTATCGCTGTGGTGTTCAGTGAGAACTTAATAAAAAGTTATAGTCCTTTATTTTCCCTCAGCATTGATTTTAGGTACTGGAATCTTTAGCAGACTATGCTGGTGTGCACATAACCCTATGACATCTAACTAAGAACATACTTACAAGTTTCAGTTTTCTGGAGTGCTAGGATTGGGTTTCTCCGTGGGAGGTGAATAAGGTACTACTCTGTTTTTTTTTCGTGAATTTTTTGAGAGAAAGTAATATAGTTTCAGCACAAGAATCCCCTTTTTAAAAGAATGTCTGTACTTGTCCTTTTACTTTGTGTTTTTCTACTTTTGTTTCTGTCTCATGCTCAATCTTTGCTTTCACTAAATCACAACCTGGTTAAAAGTTTCCACATGTCTGTTGCTGTGTACTCACAGGACTAACAACATGCCCACTTAGGATACATAAATCCTCGCTAAAAATTGTACATGTAGTAGAAATTCCCACTTTAAAAATGCTCTTCCCAATATCCCTGCAAATATTTATCCCTAAAAGAAGTACAAGAAGGGAGCTAGTTCATGAAGCATGTAAAGTGTTTGTTTCTGTATTTTCTCTGACATGTTGGCAATTCTGAGAGATTAACTCATTTAGGTCCCCTGGGTAATACAAGTAGAAAATAGAAGTTTTTTACCATTTTCAAAATTTGAATATAATGAATAATCAAAATATATTGCAAATGAAAAGCACTATTGTATTAAAATAAAACTAGAGGCTAAACCTAATTTGAGGCTTACTGGTTGTTTATGTATATTCACCCAGGCACCAAAAGATCATAAATTCATTGCTTCCACTATTGCATAATGTGAAACTTGTATAGACTCCTCATTCTGCCCTTATGGCTTTCTACAATTAATCAACCATAAAATTAAATGGCGTAATAGACAAAGGTTTTTACCCATATCTATTAGGTTGCTGAAATTAACATTTTTTTGATAATGGAGTTATCTGCCTGATGTTTTTAGTGAATGTCTTTTTTTTTTTTGGTAAGAGACAAAGCAAGTATTTATAAATGTAGGTTTCTAGAGAAGTTCTCTGACCTGTCTTTTGTCAAGTAGGACACAAATGAAGAAGGATAGACTTTAAAGTGATTTGTTTTAGCAAGAACATGTTCCTGTCATAGACAGTGGGAAATACTGCCTTCATTTGGAGAGGGCTCCAGAGCCTTGGGAAGGACACAAGGAGGCTATAGTTTATTGAGCTCTGATGTGTTTAAGGCACTGAACATTTTATTCATATAGGTCACATTGCCTAATTAGTTCCTCAATTGGCATATTCTTTCCTTTAGGCAAGTTGCACACAAAACCAAATTACAATCCTAAAGTTCTTTATTGCATGGAATCTGAATGAAATACTTGATTATGTACTATGACAATTTAATATTTGTGAAAACTTTCATGCTGCATATATATGCAAAACACATAGACCAGAGAGGTTTTGTTGTTTGGTCTAATCCACTTTACTCCTGAGCAAGATCTCAGACAGGTAAAACAATTTTTCAGACTTTCTCTTTTGTATGTTCTGTATCTTACGATTTCTTTTGGATGGACATTGGCCTCAGAGATTGATGCATTAAACTTTTATTTTTCAAGCTCGAGGACTGTAGCGTAGGTAAGATTCTGCTGAGCTAGGTTCAATTTTGACTGGGGCCCGATTAGACATTATACTTCTGGGCAGGTTCGGGTCTGTTTCTCATGTCTTATAGAGGCAAGATTGAGAGGAAGTGGCTACTTGAGGATACTATTCTAATAGCAAATGACAGGAACGCAAGTGACAAGTTCAAGTAGGTGATGTTTCTTAAGGCCTTGGTTTTGAGCTGTTCATGCTGTAATTTCCTCCACATCAACACCTATCTAGCCACAAGGACATGCATTGATGAAGGCAGAAATATACTCTTCTCAATGGGAAATTTAAGTGAAAAGTACACAGATGGAAACTTTCTGAAGAAAAATAAGGTATAGAGAAGATTTGGGAACAACCATCTAATCTATTGGATAATTCTGAGGTTGTGTATTCTAATTCATTCTGTGTTGATTCAGTAGATTAATTCTCAGAGTACCAATTTTCTAGAGTCTTGGGAGTGGAAAAAGGAGTATTTAATCTCAATTTTGCTTTCTGTTCTCATGGGCAGAGAAGGGGCATACCTGAATCTTCCTTCTTAGAGTTTGATCCAAACTGACTCTTAACCATGTCATCAAGTCCATTAACGGTGTAAAGAATTGTGCAAGAGATCACAAACCTGGGGAATGGCCTTGCTGGCCTGATGTCAGAGTAGGTGACAAACTCTATTAAATCACATCCTTTTCCCCATCCAAGTAAATGGGCCTCATCTATCTTTGCTGAAACTATTTTCTGGCCTTCCCAAGGGAATTGTAGCTATCTGCTTTACTGGTTGCTCCTGAGAACTAATTTGCTCTATATTTTACTAATGTAATGCTTTATTATTTTCATTTGAAAAAAATATGAAATATATCACATTGAGAGTCGAGGGCATTAAAATATACTCTACTAAAATCAGAGATCAATATCAAGGAAACTACAGGAACTATACAATATGGATATTAAACAATATCTCTTGTATGATGAATGGGAATTATTCACATAAATATAAAATAAACTTAATAGATTGTTGTATATATTTGTGTAAACACATACATATATATGTAACAATAATAACCAAAGAAAAAGGGATATCAACTTGAGATGAGTGCATGGGAGGAAAAGTGATACACTTCTATGTCAATTAAAAAACATGGTTTGTCAACATTACTAGAACTAAGTGAAAATTTAATCTGTCAGAGTTTTGGGAGATACATCAAGCAGTCTCAGAAAGAAGCTCATTGATTATACATATACATGTACATATACATATATATACACATATCAGAGAAAACTGTAACAAAATGATTTAAATTTGTATTTCATTTAATTTGGCTCTCATCCTCAAATAAATACACACACACACACACACACACACACACACACACACACACAGTGAGAGAGAGAGAGAGAATTTATAAAACTGTAGTTTATGTCATGAATATAGCACTCCCTTTTAAAAATTTTTGTTGATGAATATTTGACTTTTCTGTATTTGGATTATTATGAATAATTCATTCATGAGCATTTTGACACAGGTTTTCTGGGGGCAGTTGTACTTTTCTTAAGAGTTTTTCTAAAACATATAAAAATCAACACTGAGCCAAGATATGAACAATCAGTTACCCATCTCTGTGTAAAAGACCTTATTCATTAACAGAGCAACTTCAAACAGTCACATTTTTATTTACTTATAAATTCTATGGATCAGAAGTTGGGCTGGTTCAGCTAAGCAGTTTATTTCCTGGTCTCTCCTGGACTCATTCATATTATTGCCATCATCTGACAGCTCTGCTAGCATGAGATGCTTCAAGCTTGTCTCATTCATGTATTTTGGCAATCAGTGCTGGCTGTCAATTAGATGCTTCTCTTCCCTTGTGTTCTATGCTTTAAAGGCTAGCTTGGTTTCTTAGCAACTTTGTGGCAGCAAGGTGACAGGATAAAACTACAAGGACTCTTGAGGCCTGTACTTCATATCCCCACACCATAATACTTACCTAATCTTAATAGTCAAAGCATGCCATAAACTCAACATAGCACAAAGGAAAAAAAAAGATGATAGGGGCATCAAGATCGTACCAGAAAGTGGATGTTTTCCCACAGGATTGGGAAGAATATTTGCACAAGACAAATCAGTAACTTTATTAGATGTGGTTTGAATGAAGTATATTTGCTATAGGCTCATATATTTGAATACTTGGTCTGCAGTTGGTTAGTGCTGTTTGGGGATGTTATGGAACCTTTAGGAGGTGCAGGAGAAAGCATGACTGGGGACAGGCTTTGAAACTCTTACCCTTTCCCACTTCCAGTTTGGTCTCTGCCTCCTGCATGTGAATAAATGTGACCATTCAGTTTTCTGCTCCAGCCACCTGCTGCATGCCTCTACCACCATTATACTTTCTGACTCTGTCTCTCTGTCTCTGTCTTTCTGTCTCTCTGTCTCTCTCTGTCTCTCTCTCTGTCTCTGTCTGTCTCTCTCACACTCATATACATACACACAGCCACCACACCCCACACACCCATAAGCCAAAATAATCTGTTTCTTCAATAAGTTTTTGGCCATAGAATTTTAACAGAGCAACAGAAAAGTAACTAATGCACTGGGTAATGATGAATCATTTTCAGTGTGGCTTTTCATTAAAGTTTATCTATTCATTAGTGAATGATTCCATGCTAATGTTTCCATGCTACTCCATTTTAGTACAGAACCTTGACATCCAAAGAGCATGTCCTCAGCATAAATATTTATTTGCCCCATAGGGGCAGAGGTCAGGGAGAAGACAGGAGTTAGAGAAAGAGGAAGAAGGGGAAGGGAATGAAGGAAAGGGGAGAAAAAAAGGGACAAGGGAGAGCAGTAAGGACTGTTTCTGGATAGAGAGGAAACAGATGTGGCCCATAGGAAAATGGCTGTTTATAAAAGTAAAAGGGGAAACTGTGTTAGTATGAAGTGTTTAATTTTAAAATTTGACATGTTAATTAGGTAAACCAAAGGGGGCTAGACTTCAATACTTTGGTAGCTGAACCTTGGTAGTCAGTCTCAGTAGGAAGAAGTGGTCAAATAAGGAAATAGACCTTGGTGGCTAGCTTTAAATATGCTATCTAACAGTTTTTAGCAAGGTAGAGGGAATTGGGGGAGAAGGACAAGGCCTGCCAGAGCCATGATGCTTTGCTGAGCTGGCTAGATTCCCTTGACTTTTCTTTTCCAGTCTTGATAACATTAATTTTTAAGTTTCTTTTACTGAATATTTAATTTCATGATATTTTTTTAAATTTTAGAGTCATAATTTTACACTTCCTAATTTTGATAACATTAATTTTTTAAAGTATTTTTTGCTCAATATTTAATTGCATGGTTTTTTTTTGTTTTTTTTTTTTTTTGAGACAGGGTCTCTCTGTATAGCCTTGCCTGTCCTGGAACTCACTCTGTAGACCAGGCTGGCCTCCAACTCAGAAATCTGCCTACCTCTGCCTTCCAAGTGCTGGGATTAAAGGCGTGCGCCACCTCCGCCCATCACATTTTTTTTTTTAATTTTACACTTCATAATTAGTAAATAAGCTGGGCATCTTATGTTTGTTATTTGGATTTCTTGTTTTGTAGAGTGTCTCTGTCTTCAGATCTTTTCTAAGGAGCTGAAAAATTTGAATCAAATATAATTTTTCATCTTAAGTTACATGTGGATATTTTTTTACTACCACAATATCTCTTTTAGATTCTAATAAATATAAACCATATCTTATTGCTATAAAGTAAATGAGAATTTGTTTTACAGTGCTGAGTAAGGATCAAACACAGATCCCTGTTAATGCTAGAAAAACACTCTACCTCTAAGCTACAATTACTGATGACAACTTTTTAAAGTATAAATATGACTGTCAGATGTTGACTCATCTATTTTCATATGCTGGAAGATGATTCATGATATCTGAGATATAAAAGGCTTACTGGTGGTCTTCCTGAGGAAGCCTTTGGGGCTATATTCTAGTCTCTTCCTGTTAAGAAAATGACAGAACAGTAGAAACTGATTGGTAGATCTAGAGTATTTTCATTTATCTCATGATAGAGGCAAGTAAGATCATCATGACTATTAAAAATATGGGCAGGTTTTCAAATAAAACTTTTTGGTCAGCATTCATTTATTTATTGAATTCTTTTCAACTGCTAGCATTATAGTATTTGATACTAATTTAGGTTCACTGCCTATAAGAAATGAAGGCTCAGAGTCAGGGCTCTGGTCCATGTTTCTTAGTCATTGGACATATATAGCCTCTTGCAAATTTATGTTATCAGAATCAAGTATGAACTTCTTATATTGTAATATTTTTAATGATTGGCTTATTCTGGGAAGACTTTGTTTTATGTCACCTTTTCATGCGTTTTTATTCAGTAGTTTTAAAATGAAAATAGGATCCAGCAGATTCAGCACTTTATTTAGACATTGTCCTGAAAAGCTTGTTAACTGCTCATATGACTTTTCTGAAAGTGTTTATCAGTTGTAGAAGCTTTGTGGTAGAGTCTTTAGAATTTTTATGTATACTATCATATCATCTGCAAATATGGATACTTTGACTTCTTCCTTTCCTATTTGTATCCCCTTGATCTCCTTCAGTTTTCTTATTGCTCTAGCTAAGACTTTAAGTACTAAATTGGATAGGGAGAGAGTGAACAACTTTGTCTTGTTCCTGACTTTAGTGGAATTGCTTTGAGTTTCCCTCAGTTTAATTTGATGTTGGCTATAAGCTTGCTGTTAATCATCTTTATTATGTTGAAATGTGTCCCTTATATTCTTAGTCTCCCAAGGCCTTTTATCATAAAAGAGTGAAAGATTTTGTCAAAGCCCTTTCTGCATCTAATGAAATGATCACGAGGGGTTTTTATTTTTGTTGTTATTTTCAGTCTGTTTATGTGGTGCATTGCATTTATTGACTTATATATGTTGAATAATTTCTCCATCTCTGGGATGAAGCTGACTTGATTGTGGTAGATAATCTTTTTTATGTTGTTGAATTCAGTTTGCAAGTAATTTAATGAGAATTTTTGCATCTATGTTCACAAGGTCTATAATGTTTTCCTCCTCTTCTTCCTCCTTTTCTTCTTCCTCCTTCTCTTTTTTCTCTTTCTCCTTCTTTTGGTTTTGTCTTTGCATGAGTTTTGTTTCCGAGGTAAGAATGGATTTATAAAAAGAGTTAGGAAATGTTCCTTCCATTTCTATTTTGCAGAATAATTTAAGGGGTATTGGCTTTAGTTCTTTGAATCCTGCACCAAGAAATGGGAGTGGAAACAAAGTCCCAACCCTAAGTAAGAAGCTATTTGCACTTTATACCTACTGAGAAAGAATCTTGCTTATAAGGACTATTTCAGACTACTCTTTTACCTAATACAGATCCTGACTATACCCATGTCACTCAACATGTTTCCAGACAATTAGCACTAACATCATGTGGGAAAGTGTGAAATTTAAAAAAAAAAAAAAAAAAAAAAACTTAGGCTCTATCTCAAACCTGCTGAATTAGAAACTGCATTAAAAAACATGGCATCTGTGAGTCCAATATGGATAAAGAAGTGTAAGTGTATACATAATATGATTTTGTTCACATGATTTTCTGGTGATTAAATATTCAAGCAGTGAGTACCTTGGTGGAGGCAATGGGGTTGAGGACTGATCATAAAGCAACTTGAAAGAAATTCTAGGATGGCAGGAATTCTCCATGTTGTGATGAGGTAGCATGCTTAATAGGTATATACATTTAGTATGTGATATCAATGATTTGTATTTTTAATGGTATATAAAATATAATTTAACTGACAAAGTAAGAGAAGATTCCATGCTTGGGTTCTACTGTGTAGATTCTAGTTTACCTGGGTAAAGGATGCAGGCAAGTCGTGTGATGATGATTTTAAAAATATTCTAAGGTGATTTCAATGGGCAGCTCAGTTTGACCCAATGGTCTGTTGAATGGAGAAGGGCAGGAGAACAAGGTGGGGGAGGGGTGGAAGGACAGACTATAGGAACCTGAAGGGCAACAGAAAAGACTCATGTCAAGAAACAGGAAAGATAAGAAAAGGTTTTCTTTTTTAAATGCCCTGGAGCCAAATAGAACAAAATACAACTTAAAAAAAAAAAGCCTATTCTTATGAATCAGTTTGAGAAGAAATGTGGAGAGTGAAATAGATTATAGAGTCATTGAAGAAAGTTGTAGTAAGAAAAAGAAGATAGCAATTTTACCATCCCTCGGCTGACCTTTAGAAGCATGTGTTTAATTACACCCAAATCTGACTTACTTTTACCTTATGTGAGTAATAAAATATTCCTGTGAATTTCATATATCCTGGAAATACTTGTCAGACTGTTATTCTTGCAGAACAGTTTATTTCCCTCAAGGGAGAATTGAAGCACAGAGCCTCCCTCTTTGGTAGTTGGAAGTGACATAAACATTTGTTTATTATGCTGCTGTCATCCAAGTGCAAAATGTCTCTGTTGTTGCATAGCTTCCAACTGTGAGTTGATCCCATAGCAAGGACCCTTGGAAGAGAGTTGTTATAAAGGTTTCAAAAAGGTTTATAACTAACTGTCCTATCATTTCCAAATCACACTGTAAATATTGGCTTCTGTCAACTTTTAACTGTACACTCTTACATCATGTGTCAGAGTTAAGTCTTATTTTTCCCATAGCCTTTTGGGAAACCACAGAAACATTTCATCCAGTTATTATTGTTCAGAGAAAAAATTCAATTCAAACAATAACTTGGGGGTGGATATGCATGACAGGAAGAGTATTGAGCCTAAGGTTTTTTTTTTTTTTTCTGTATTTGTCTGCTAGCTAATCCAAAGGCTGTTGAATTGGATGTAGGTAAAAGACCTTCAAAACCTGAAGTGGAATTTTCTACAGTGATTCTTTGCTTTATCTACACAGGGAATCTATGGATGTTTGTGGAGGGAAATTCTTTGTGTTCATAGTTCAGCTCTCTGTGGACTGGGAGACTGATTTGTGTACCAGGAAGAAGAATGAAGTGTTTCACATATTATGAATTAG
The DNA here is from genome assembly GCA_021653895.1 of Mastomys natalensis. NCBI lineage: Eukaryota > Metazoa > Chordata > Mammalia > Rodentia > Muridae > Mastomys > Mastomys natalensis. The sequence continues at coordinate 94,276 of JAJTUV010003048.1, forward strand.
TGTTTCACATTCAATATTGAGTGTCAGAGAAACAGATACCTGCTTATCAGCATCCTCTCCTGAAGGGAACACAGCAAAAATCACAGAAACCTTCAGACTGGCTATGCCCTCCTAATACACTTACCTGAATCATATCACTCCTGCTAGAACAGTTAACACAGTAATAAGCTCTGTGCGATGTCACTCAAGTTGACCTCTAGCATGCTTTCTGTATTAGTTAGCTGCTATGTCTAGAGACAGTCAAGAAGAACAACAATAATCAAACCTTAAAGAAATTGGCCCTCTTGACAGTGACAAATTAAGGTACTGTCACCTCTGGCAGAATAGTGCCCTTTGAAGCAATATTAGCTCAAAACTTTTGGTTTTCAGAAGTTTGTGAAGCAGCGCTCAGTCTTTTGTCAGGGGTGGCATTTTCACACAAGAAGATGATTTTGTGGATAAGATACAGTGTTTCCTCCTACATCCTGCTCACTTGTTCCAGTTCCCACAGTACTTGCGTCTCTTTACCCTATAGCTGTAAGAAGAGGGAAGGTTGCTTTAGGAACTACTACTTATTTGCATCATACCCATAGACTTTCTGTGGATAATACTTTCAGAAACTATAAATGTTTGTGAGCTGAGTCTAAGTATTGGAATGTTAGATGTTTTATGTATGATACAAGAATAAGAAAAGGAAGTTGCTAACTTAAAGCTATAACTGTGAAGTTTTAGATATTGTTTTATTGTTTCTTTTTTCTAGATCTTGAAAGGGAATGTCAGGTTATTTGGTGCCTAATGAAGTCTAACACTGGTATGAAGGCCAACCTCATTGCAAATTCTGTTCATGATTTTTGCTAGTTGGTATCCTCTGTTCATTTATGTGATTCTATTTCAGGAAGACAAGATATATAACTGCTTTATGGGAATCAAAGCTATGACAGAGATGAGTGTTAGGAGAAATTGAAAAAGGAACTTTGAAGTTTAATGACCTTGGGAAAGTCATGTATGTTTTAGCTTAGCAGTCATTTATCTTATTAAAATGCTCTTCCTATTTCTGTTTCATGAGAGCAGTATCTCATAATATAAGGAAATTCCCATGTTTCTAAAACAAGAGACTAGAAACTCAGCTAAAGACATTAATTTTTATGTGTGTGATTGGGATTAAATTCATACTTATCCATCATCTAAAATGGTGTCATTCTATAGAGGCAGAACGGCTCACCTTTAGGATCCTCAGCTCACATAAGTCTGAGGTAAAACTGTAGAGCCACAACATACTAGGTTTGTAAGTCATGAAATTTTCAACCTCTTTTGCTTTTAGTCACTTGTAAATTAATCCAAAAATCCTAAGGCTTTTCTATAAGGATGTAGTACAAGCAAGTGTCTAAGTAAGATTTACTATTTATAGATTTGGGCCTAAGAAAGTGAAAAGGACACAGAAGGTGTATATTTCTGAGTGTTAACCAAGATGAACAGAACAATCTAGAGAATCTAACAGAACAATCTAGAGACAAACAAAAGGACTAATGACAACATTTGCTTTTAATTTATTCATCAAACATTTCACAATCACCCACTGTATACAACTCTTCAATTTCGAAGTAAGACAGCCAGTGTAATGACAATAAGTTGTATAGCAGACAAGATTGTAGTATTCAAATTCAGAAACTTGGATCCTGGTCTTCGTTGTAGTTCAGCTTTGTCACCCTGGAATGCTTTTTAAGTGCTCTGAATTTTATTTCCTTGAAAACTTTACTAGCTGCATAATTGGATTGTAACCTTTTCCCCTAGTATTGAACAAACCAGGATACTTGACCTAACTTAACTTGATTTCAAATATCTACCTTCATTTCTTCTGGTATTAACAGAAGTACTAAGATAAAATCTCTTCCCACAGATAGAGAAAATTTTATTGATAAATTAGAAAGACTTTTTCAATGTTCTAGACCTAAAATATATTAGATTAATCCTGGAGGCTGATGGTTTGCTGAATAATAAACCAATTCTGCCCAAAGTAGAGTTATTTCATTAGATTTGATTCTTCCATCTTAGGAAAATACTCCTAACTAATATATACCAAGTGCCATAAGCTTCATAGAATGGTGTTAAGATTTTCATGGAAATTGTAGTCATATGGAAATATAAGTATATTTGGCCACTTTCCAGTCTCTTTTGCTTATAAATGATCTTAATACTATCATCATGGTTATGTACCTCTATGGAAGACAAATAAATATTCTTTTATAATATGAAGGACCTTATTACCTTAAACATTTAGTAAGGGCAAAAGAAGACTGCTCTCTTGGATATAATAGTCACACAAAAGGCCACATGACCATGGATAGCTCTTGAACCTTATCTAATAATACTTGTTTTATTTCTTCTAATTTATAATATTGATGTGGTTTTTTTTTTATATCATTTTAGATGCTCTAATTGATTCTGTGGTAGCCTTTACTTAAATGTATTCTTGTCATTGACAACATTTCTCTTTAGTACTTTAATATACTTCAGTATCATCTATTTCAGTGTGATTAGTGTGAAAATATTTCCTCTAGGTAGTTTTGAACAGTGTATCAATTATTGATGTGTCAGAAGTCACACCATAACTCGGTGCTTAAGACTGAAATAATTCCGTTTTGCTTTTAAATCTGTCATTCATATTGGAAGGTGGCTACTCCAAACTAGGCTCACTCATGTATATCTGGCAGAACTTGGACTGTGGGCAATCCAAACTGAACTTGAATAGAGGGGTCTTGTCCATGTGTCTAAAGCCCTCCTTGGATCAGTGGAGGAGCACATCTTTATCTTAGCAATAACAAATGCATGAGACTAAGATTACTTCACAACTATTTTCCCAAGTATCTTCTTATGTCACTTCTGTTTACATGCTAATGTCAAAACCAAGCACAGCAGGTGAGCCAAGAATTGGATGGCAGGGAAACATTCTCTGTTTCTTACTGGAAGTGTAAAGTCACATAGAAATGGGCAGATAATGAAGTATGAATCATTAGGGACATTGACTAAAGCTGACTCCCATTTTGCCTCTACTAAAATGTATTAGTCATTTTTTCTTAAATTCCAAATTGTTTACTCAGAGTCATTTTTTATCTAAGTAAGCTTCCTTAAGGTAAAAGTTAGTTTATTTAGAACAAATTGACTTCCAAGAAAGTAGACTGTCTGCAAAATCTTTGAAAATTATTTATGTTACAGAGCACATGACAGTCAATTCACAAGGCTTGCTTCGATTGGAGACCAGGCTACAGCAGTCATGTAAGGATGCTGTTCGTTGCTTCCACAAACCTATGATTAAAGGAACTGAAACTTGTTGCTAGTTTGCCTTGTCATTTATCTATAAACACAGCACAAGTATTTGACCCTAGCTTCCTGATCCAACCAGTAAAGAACCCAAGGCCTCTCCCAAGTATTGCTGAGCTGACAGGACAGAGCTGGACAAAGGTTTTCGACAGTCGCGTTAAACCTATATTCTGTTCTCTTTATTACACTGAGTCAGAGGCTGATGGCCCTTTTAGATCTCTGCAGGCTTCTTTGGATTTTCTGGAGGACCTGCCCATTTTCTACTGGTACTTTTTTTATGAATGCCTCCTCAAATGTTCTAGTATAGTCGATGTAATATACTGACATGTAATGTACCATTACTGACATTCCTAATTTATTATTAAGATATAATAGTTGTAAAAAATGAGACAGTATAATTCAATACCTGAAAATAATACTTAAAAATGAAATTGGAGTAATTAGCATATTTTACCTTAAATATTTATTATTTCATTGGGTTGGGAATCTTCAAAATCTTGATTTTTTTAGTTACGTATAACATATGTAACATGTTATTGCATACTATAGGCACTTTGTTGTATTGTAAAACATTAAAACTCATCCCTTCCAAATAATTATTTTCATGCTTATTATTTAATATCCTTCTATCATTTTCCCCATACTAAGTCCCCTGACCTCTAGCAACTTCTGTTCTCTATTTCTATGAGAGCAGTGATTTTAGCTTCCACATTGAAATGGGAGCATGTCATATTTATCTTATGTGCCCGCTTTTCTTCACTTAAAACAGTGTCTTCCAATTTCATCTCTATTACTGCTAATGAGCAAGTTCTATATTCTCTTTTGTGTTCAAATATCCCTCATTTTAAAAATGTAAACCTGTAGATGATATGAACTGTATATGTGACTATTATATCACTCTTTTTACATATATGTATATCATTTGAGGAAGCCGAGAACAGAAATATGCTGAGTTCTTGACACTCAATTTTATCTTTACCTGGACAAATTTTCTAATTTGTTCTAATATATGTAAGCTGAGGTCAAATTAAGAAGGATTCATTGAGAAAATGCTTTTAAGAAACAGTGGTATAGCTCTAGAAACTATAAAATATTATTACTTCTGATAGAATAGTGTTGGCATTGAAGAACCTTTCCTGGAAATGTCTTATTGGATCACCGTACTTTACTGCTCAACATTGTGGGTTTCAGGACATGAGCAGAAATGCCTCATTCTGTTGTATCTCTATTGCCTTAAGTGCCACCTTTTTCTCAAGAAGGTTACAAAGTTAATGAGAGTTAAGAATTCCTGTGGTAATATGCCATTTGTCCTCATCTAAGTACCATAGTACATATAGAATAGTAGGTATTTGAATATTTTATAATAAATAAAATGAATTAATGAAACAGGAGAAATGGGATAAAAGAAGTTCATGGTATAAGAACAGAGTGCCACTATCCAAGGCAATTAATTTTTTTTTTCTAACACATTTAATAAACTCCGTCTTTGTTTCCCAGGAACTCTCTCACAAATCTTTTCTCACTGTTTCAATCAGGGTTGCTACCAGAGTGAGCCTCTGAGGGAGATTATCTGGCCGTTTGTTGATTCCTTTAATACAGCCACTTTCTTTTAAAGACAAGGTCTTGTTAATTGGTACTTAGTTTTGGCTTCTTAGGAGAGGTTCATGCACTGAGACCACAGTATGCTCCTTTCTTGACTTCTCCCAGATTTACTCTGTCTCATGGAAAGAAAATTTGTGGGTCCAAAGGTGTGTGTACCTAGTTTAAATACTGTACCCCCTCTTGGATACCATGCTCTGGTTACCTAGTATCCTAGAATGTTTCTATAAAGAAGTGCTGCATGTAGTTTTAAATCTCTACCACCTTTGCCCCAATCATTGTGCTACCAACCCCTCTGTCTTCCTTTTGCTTTACCTGCCTTTGATTCTGGGAGGTGACCACACTACCAGCTCTCTCAGCTTCCCTGAATCCGTGGATAAAACACACACACATGTTTGTTACTTTACAGTTTGCCTTCTTGGCATAGTTGCTGGGCATTACCATCTCCCACCTGAAAAACTGTGCCTTACTATTTTTTATTGGTATTTTATTTATCTACATTTGAAATGTTATCCCCTTACCCATCTCCTCCCCTGAAACCTCCTATCCATCCCCCTCCCGTGCTTCTATGAGGGTGTTCACCCACCCACTCACTCCCCTCCTCTGCCTCCTTTCCCTGGCATTCCCCTACACTGCGGCATCGAGCCTTCACAGGACCAAGGGCCTCTCTTCCCATTGATGCCCAACAAGGCCATCCTCTGCTACATATGTGGCTGGAGCCATGGGTCGCTCCATGTGTACTCTTTGGTTGGTGGTTTAATTCCTGGGAGCTCTGGGGGCTCTGGTTGGTTGATATTGTTGTTCTTCCTATGGGGTTGCAAACCCCTTCAGCTCCTTCAGTCTTTCTGTAACTCCTCCATTGGGGATCTTGTGCTCAGTCCAATGTGCCCTTACTAATTTATTTTCTCTGTCTCTCAACCTGCCCTAAACTCAGTGGCTAGTCCCACCTAGCCCCTGCTTAATATCCTTGGCCATCCACCTGTAACTGAGGCCACAGCCCCAGCTCTCTCCGAGATCTCACCTGGTTGCTGCATTCTCTTGTTCCAAAGCATATCAAAAAATGGCTCTCTCCTTCTCTGCCTCTGCCTTTTCCCCTGGGACCCAGAAGTCCCACCTGTACCTTCTGCCGAGCAATTGCCCCCAGACCACCCAGGCTTTCTTTACTGACAAATCAAGAAGCAATTGAGGAACAAAACCTTTGCATCAGAACCTCCCCTTACAAAGAAGTCATGCCCATATTAAGGACCATTTGGTTCTCCTCTTCTAGCCCATCATTTTAAGATCACATGATAATGCCAGGATACACTCAGTAGGTCCAAGATATGGTAAGTCTCCATGAAAGTTTGGGGCACAGTGGAAGTGTTTAAATTAAAATGCCTATGTGTATGTATAAATTCAATTTATTGAGTGCAGAAAATCTGAGAAAGGGGGTTAGACCATAGGCCACGTACGTTTCTCATATGACCATGTTCTTACTCAGGATGCCAGACTCCTGAAATTCTTTTATTACTTTTTACCCACTAACACATACAATAATAGGTTTCATTTTGACATTTTCTCTTTTTTTCTAAGTTACTTTATTTGTGTGCATGTTTGTGTGTTTCTGTATAAATGTATAAATGTGTGCAGGCACCTATGTGCACCAAGGCAAGAAGCAATCATATCACTCAGAGCTCAAGTTACACCCATTGGCTTATTATATAGATGCTAGAATCTTATCTCCATTACTCATGATTGAGCAGCAGGCACTCTTAACCCCCAATCCATCTCTCCAGCACATTCATCATGTCATTTTTATACATACTTGGTTTTGCCTCATTCTCCTTCCCTACTCCCCTCTATTGTCTCTTGCCCCCTTATCCCTCCTTCTGACTTTCTACATACCTCCATCCTCCCTCCTGCTTCCATGTATTCCCATTATCTTTCTGTTTTCAGCCTTCTCTTAAGATCCAATTCTTCTTTCTTGTGGTCCCTTCTAGTTTCATGATCTATATCCCCATATACTTACATACTTACAACACACACACACACACACACACACACACACACACACATACACACCAATTAAAATATGCCATCTATAAATAAGTAAAACTATGTCATATTTGTGTTTTGAATCTAGGATACTTGGCTTATCCTAAATTCCAGCAAATGTCATAATTTTCTCTATATATCTAAATAAAATTCCATTAGATATATATGCTATATTTTTCATCAGTTTATTGAAATCTGTCTTTTTTTTATTTCCTAACTATTGTGACTACAGCAGCAATAAGGGATACTTAGGTATCTTTGTGGTATAGGATTGCCAGAATTTTAAATTCAAACTTATATTTCTAGGTTGTTAGGAAGATACCTGATAAGTGGGCTTTGTATATACTTTTACCAGTACCACAAATATTAAGGAAGACTCTTTCAACAAAATAGAAAATTTCAGCAAATTTTCCTTTTATCTCTCTTTGTTTTTATTCTTGTTAAATGATGATTCATTGTATCTTGAAAGTAATGAATTCTATTATCAGCCAATTCCTTAATGAGATATATGGATAGTGCAGCTGATTGTAAAATCCATGGTAAGGTAAATAATCTTTTACTACTCTACAACCTATGAAACTAATGAGGTTTTATGACCTAAATTTGCAATCTGACCAATAATGAACTGTGATTGAGAAAAACAAATACACAAAATATTTTAGACAGAATCTTAATTCAGGTTTTATAATAACATACCACTGGGGGCTAGAGAGATGGCTTGAGTCAGTGCAACTGTTGCTGTTGCTGAGGTCCTGGGTTTTGTTCCCAGCACCTACATGGCAGCATACTACTACCTACACCTTCAGCTCCAGGGTATCTGACACTCTCTTCTGACCTCCACTGATACCTGCACTCATAAGTACATACCCACAGACAGACACATAAACACATAATTCAGTAATATTAAAAATAAAGTATCGTGGACTGGATGGCTTAAACCATAAATGCTTAAAAAAAAAAAAAAAAAAAACAGAGAAAAGGAAGTTAAAGGTCTCTTATCTTTGGTGTTGGACTTGCAGATAGCTGTTTCTGGCATAGAGATAGTTTGTCCCTTCCTTATGACCTCATCAAACCCAATCACCTATCACAGGGACTTTACAACCAAATATCATCACACTGGGGATTAGACGACAACATACTCTTGTACATTCAGTACACAGTAGATTATTTGGCTTAACTAGAATTTCCTGTGTGTTTTTAAAGTTTTCATCTGTGTAAAAGATACCATAATATATATATTGGGTGCTGGGAATCAAACTGAGGGTATGTATGAGGGTCTCATACATGCTAGACAAGCAAATTCCCATTCCTTACTCTGTTACAAAGTTAGTCTCATTCAATTTAGTTTTTACTATTATTTTGTCCTCAACTTTTTGAGAGAGTTTTTTAAAATCTTGAATTAAATCAGTTTCGCCTAGAACAGTTTGTTCTCAGGGAGCACTTTCTGGTATTCTCACCGGATTTTTTTTCACTCTCAAATGGAAAGCATTGTGGTTGATTCATCTTCTTTATCTTGTCAAATATTTCACTCATCTTGACATTTGCAGAAATCCTTGAAGGTGTGTCTTCTATTAGCAATATTAAGTTCCAATTGCTCTCATAATTTTCAATAGAGTTTGACTAAAATGCAGAAAATTGCCAGAATATCTGATTTTGGCATTTGTTAACTGAATGATCCATTTTCAACAACCTCGGCTTTTTGTTCTGCTATGTTCAATTGAGAAAGTAAAACACACTGAAAATATCATTTTATTTCTTTAGAACAAACATGAATAGATAGTATTTGTGGTGCTGGCTTTCATTTCAACACATTTTGGGATTTTGTATGATAGGTTGTTCACCAAATGGTCCAGGCATTCTCTTGATCTTTTCCATTTTTCAGTTTGGATGTGCTAGTGAAATACTACTTAAATGAGCCTAGAACAACAGTCTAGAGAAAAATCTGAATTATATATCCCAAATGACCACAACAATATTGTTAGTTATGACAGAAATAAGAAATAACCTAAAACACCTTTAGCAGGAAAAAAATAGCAGTCATGAGAATGAATCAGCTAAATCAACTTTTATTAATATAGAAAGCACACTGAGAGGGAAAAAAAAAGTTCAAAGGAAGGCATTTGATATATGTAGCTGCCTTTGTTCCCATTCCCATATATCTAGCTTCTTTATCCTATAGGGAACACAAGGCAATTTTATATCCTGTTCTGGTGAAGTATTGTCACAGATATGGTTTAGCTAATAATGTGTGGCCAATAGTGATATCCTTCACATCGTGGAAGCATATAAGTTCTGCTCCCTGTATCTATAGATCTACAGACCTCTATAGTTCTCTTACCTACACTGGGGATTAGTGGAGATACACTCTGCTATGTCTCATGTAGAATTCTGTAGAGTTACCTCAGCCCTGAAATAAGTAAGAAATCAGCCTTGGTTTCTTGAAGTCACTGAATTATTCTGCTGGGTTTTTGAGAAGTTGTAGTGAAGTTCTGTTCTTTCTCAGTAGAAGGCATCCTGACACTGCAAGATGTCCCAGCTGTCAGTAGATAATGCTTCAGGCATAAAGACATTTTCACCTTCCATTTTATGCCTCTAAACCCTTTCATATACTCCTCCCTACTCTCCTTCAAATTCATGGCCTCTTTTCTCACTAATTGTTATTGTATGCATATACAAATATGTATATACATATATATTCCTAAATATAACCTGCTCTGTCCATATAATATTACCTGTGTATGTTTTTAGGGCTGACCATTTAGCATTAGACTAGCAATTGGTATGGTTTTACCCTGAGGTAAAACCACTTCTCAAGTTTCTAGCTTTCTTCAGTTACCAATAGTTCTTTGTGTAGGGCTGAAGCCACATGGGCTTTTTCCTATCTGGTTTGCATGTTTATTGATGTCATTATGGTTCAGCTTATGTTTTTGCAGTTATGTTGGTATGACTTTATAGTTGTGGCTTCTGATGTTACACAATCTCACACTAAACTCCCTGATTTTCTTGCCCTTCCACAATGTCCCCTGAGCCTTAGGTGTGCATGTGTTTTGTAGATGTATCCACTGGGACTGGGCTCCACAACTCTGCATTTTGATTGGATATGGTTTTCTCTAGTGGTCTTCATCTGTTGCAAAGAGAAGTTTCCCTGATGAGGGATGAGGACCACACTAGTTGTGGATATAAGGACAAATATTTGTAGATTGTTGTTATGAATTATTCTGGTTTGGTAAATTAGAAGTTGTAGATTAAAGGAAATATCTGAATGTACACATGAATTATATATTGCACTTGGCATGAAGGTGAAATGCAATAGTACATTTGTCTCTGAAATGGGCTCAGACAATCAAATACAAATATGTTCTAGCTATTGGCATACACTTTTAATCTTAAATACGGTATTGCTGTATTTTGGAAATCTCAGAATAGCAGATTACATGAAGAGACAAAATTATAGGAATAAAAGAGAGCAAGTATTAGGAAGAAAGAAAGCAAAAACTGCAAGTAGTGCTGATAAATGGAAAGAGGACACAGTAAGAGGGTGACAGTTCTCCAAAGACAAAGTTTTTTCATTCACCCAAAGATCAAGTAATTTCATAATAGGCACTGCAATAGTTTGAATGTGTCCCCTTACAGACTGTGTTGCAAAATTTTATCTTCAGAATTATATGTGAAAGGTCTTTGGTGGTTTTGCCTTTGGAGAACGATTAAGATAGGTGAGTAAATAAGGCCTGTACTGGCAGTTTTATATTATGAAGAGAGCACACTGACTGTTTTATCATGTGATGCCCTCTGCTATGTTTTGATGTAGCCAAAAGATCCTTACTAGCTGCCTAGGAGATGCTGGTGCCATGTTCTTTGACTTCCTCAGAACCAAGAGCCATATAAATTTATATTCTTTATAAATTTTCCAGCCTCAGGTGTTTTTTTTATAGTAACAGACAACCAACTTAAGGGTGGTGCTTGCCCTGTATGTGTTGTCACTAGAAGAATTACAACACATTATATATGGCCTCTATGCTAGAAGATTTCTCATAAGTGTAACAGTAAACTAGATAAATTAGCATTTGTTTCTATTACATCAAATTTAGTTCCACACCACAGTATCTAGCAATCTTTTGAACTTTATAACTTTTTAGATTTTGGAAAATAGTACACTTAGTATTTTTATATTTCCCAATACTTCACAATGGTTCAGGATCACACCACCTAATAAAATGATGTTCAAACCATGCAAGAATGAAACTAAATAGCTTCTTTACAGCTTAAATTTCAGGTGGAGTAAAATTGAATTACTAATAGAGTTATAAGAAAAATATTTGCTTTTGGGGCCTATGGGTTTTATTAAAATGAATGATATGTCTACTTTTAAAAGTTACCATAAAGAAGAAATGAAGTGTGAACTACAGAATGGCATTTACCTTTCATGATAGTTCTATGATCTTTCCCTCCACTAAATATGGCTGATCTATAGGTTCAAGAGAACACTGTAGAAATTATCAATGCTGAGTTCTTGGTTCTTACCCATAAAAGACCTGTAACTCCTGCCTTACCCTTATCCTGGAACATTAGCTCTGGGAGAAATTTATTTACCATCTCTTAGTATATTTTTATATAGAAATATAAAAATACTAAGTGTACTACATGACATTTAGGCATGTCAGTTGACAGTACTGGAATCATGACCTCCAATCTAGTGGGTCTTCTCATGACTATAGCCTTAGCCAGCATTTTAATGAAAGATTTTGGTCCAGAACCATGCTGTAATATGACACCCAGATTAAGACCAAAGAAACTATGACAGTGACTGAACTTTATTATTTTGAATTCCATAATTTAAATGAAGTTCTATTAATTTTGACAATTTTATTCCTGTATATAATGAATTTTGTTTACCACCCATTAACCTGTCTCATCTTTCTTCTACCATTAAGTTTCCCTCTTACTTTGATGCCTTCTGTTTCTGTGACCCACTGAGTTTAATCAGGGCTGTGTGCATGAGCATGACTGGGGCCTTATTTACTAGATCAAAGACAACTTTTCAGCACCAATTGAAAGAAAATTACTCTCCCTCCCCAGCAACTATTAACTGCCAGAGAGAGTTGCAGCCTCATGAGCCCTTCCCTCATCCATGAGTGTGCTGGCTAGTTTTATGTCAAGTTGACACAAACAGAAGTCAGAGGTGGGAACCTCAATTGAAAAATGTCTTCTATAAGGTCAGACTGATTTTTAAAAGTTTATTTAATCTTTTTTTTTTTTTACAGTCTAGATTTTATCCTCCTCCCAGAAAGATAAGGTCAGACTTTAAGCAAGCTGAAGGACATTTTCTTAACTAGTGATTGATGGGGAAGGGCCCTGCTCATTGTGGGTGGTGCCATTCCTGGGCTGGTGGTCCTGGATTCTGTAAGAAAGCAGACTGACCAATCAGGATTTAGGGATAGTGACTTATGTAGTTTACAGTGTCAACTGTTATAGAATGTGGGTGTGTTACAGTTTAACCAATCTTTGAAATAAAAAAGGGGGAGAGGCTGAGAGCCTTTGGGGCTCTTGGCAAGAATCTGACATGGGCCAAGGACAAGGAATTGGACTTCATCCAGGAATCTGACATTAGGCTAGAACAAAGAAGTAATCTCAGGCAGGAATCTAAATATTAGGCTAGAACAAAGAAGTAATTTCAGGCAGGAATCTAAATATTAGGCTAGAACAAGGAAGTAGGTTTCAGACATGAAAATGACTTTGGGCTAGGACAGGGAAGTTGGCTCATATATTTTGGTTATCCTGATAAGCCCTTAGAAACAGTGATCACAGGAGTGTGTTCATGGAATTTTGTTTATTGTTTTGCTTGTTCTTTGACTATTTGTGTTTATTGTCTTGCTTGTTCCTTGACTATTTGCATCTATTGTATTGCTAGTTCCTTAACTTAGAACTGACCCTAATACTTGCATGTAATTAAAATGGCATAAAAGCAAAAAGGAGGAGGGGGATGGGATGAGGGGTTTCTAAGGAGGGGAAATGGGATGGCATCTGAAATGTAAATAAAAATGTAAATATCCAATAAAAAATAGAAAATGATATTTAAAAAAAAAACAAGGAAAGAAAGCAGATTGAGCAAACCATGGGGAGAAGCTAGTAATCATCACCCCTGTGTGGCTGTGGATCAGCTTCCTGCCTTCAGGATCCTACCCTGCTTGACTTCTTGTCCTGACTTCCTTTCATGATGAACTGTGATATGGGATAGTAAGCCAAATAAACCCCTTTCTCTACAATTTGCTTTGATCATGGTATTTTATCACAGCAATGATAACCCTAATTAGGACAGAATTTGCAATCAGATTGTGGGGCATTGCTATGACAGACCTGACCACACTTCAGGAAGGATTGTGAAAGGACTTTGGAACTTTAGGTTAGAAAACTCACTCTCAAACTGAGTGTTGAGAGCTCAGTGAACTGACCTGTAGGAGTTTGGAAGATAAGAATGTTGAGACTGGTGAAGATGATGGAGGCCTGGCTTGTGAAGTTTCAGAGGCAAGTTGAAAGACTCTATATGATCATTTGCTATTTCGAGTTGAGAATCTGGTTCTAGTTAACTGGGACTGAAGAATCAGCTGTGGTTAACAAGAACACCACTGAAGTAAAAACTTTGCTTTACTGGACAATTGATGTTGGTTAGCTGAAGCTTAGAAATTAGTGATGATTGATTAAAGACTGGCATCATTGAGGTGAAATCTGGGAAGTGTTTCCTCAGGAGTAACACATTCCAAAGGCATGGCTATGTTTCAATAAAGCTAAAACAAACAAACAAACAAAACAAAAAACCTCATAGCAGGCTGTATGTATTTAACCCATGTGCTATATAGCTGGACAACTCTCTCTCTCTCTCTCTCTCTCTCTCTCTCTCTCTCTCTCTGTGTGTGTGTGTGTGTATTTGTAACTCTCCTGAGTATTGGGATTTCATGTATGCACTACCATTGTTGGCTCAAGATTTTGTTAGTGTATAATTCATTAAGTTTATAATATATCTCGTGTATATCATATGTTATATTTAGGAATACCTTATGATATACACATAATGCTGAAATCTTACAAAGTGTGCCTTTTCTTTCTTTTCATTTTGTGGGTATGTGTGTGTGTGTGTATAGGTGTTTGTGCTTACATGTACCTGCGCAGTTGGAAGCTATACATTGGGTGCCTTGCTCAATCACTTCTTGAGTTTCCTTTTTGAGACAATGACTCTCACTGAACCTGGAGGTCACTGATTGAGCTAGACTCTGGCCAGAAAAACCCAAGTGTCCTCCAGCCCCTCTCTGCCTGTTCTGGGATTACAGATGTGTGCCACTGTTCCCAGCCTGTTACATGAATACTGCGAATCTGAACTCAGGTTTTTATTCTTGTGTGCTTGTGTGGCAAGCACTTTACTGAGTGAGCCTTCTTTCCAGCTATGCTAATTCTGTTTGGAGGAATAACTGAAGGACAAGCTTGATATATGAACTAGATAGGATGATACTAGATAATGAATGAGAAGACCCCTTCACCTTTTAATTTCACCACGCAACTAAAAGGACATTCAGTGAATGACTTGGACTCTTGAGACTTATACCCTTGCCAGGTGTAGTGACTTATGTCTGTAATCCTAACAAGCTGAAGGTGAAGGATTGCAAATTCAAGGCCACGCTAGGTTATCTCATAAGATCTTTTTCTCAAAACAAATCAAATAACCTTGTACCCTAAACTGTACCTTTCACAATAGCCAGTAAATTTTGACTTGTATTCTTACTTTTGTAAAGAACACTATAGGACAATTTGCAAAGTATTTGAGTACTATTGGTGGATATTAGCTTTCATATTAGCAGCTGGGAAGATAGTAAATTTTTATATTTAAATATATTTTTCAAGTTCAAAAAAATTTATTTTCATTAATCATCAGAATCTGTCACAAAGGAAACTAAAAGTAAAAGACAGGAAGACACTTAATTGTTTTCTAGTCCTTCCCTTATGAGAGAGAGAGAGAGAGAGAGAGAGAGAGAGAGAGAGAGAGAGAGAGAGAGGAGCGCTAGAGAAAAAACTGCCCATTGAATGTTGTGTTGGGGGTGTTCTGTTCAAAAGAATTTATAGTGACCCTGGTCTCTTTTGGCTCAAAAGCAAGAATAAGTTCTGCTTAGTTCACAACCAGACTTATCTCTGACCTGCCACTCTAGCAAGTCACTCTGATCTAAGTAAGATTCAACTTCTGACCTGTGAAAAAGAGGTCTCAAAGTTTTTTGATGAAAGTTATTTTGAGTGGCATCCAATTTAAAAGGTGCTGAAACAAGCCCATACAGACATATGGGAAAAAAACCACCAAAATATATAAGAGCACTCACAAAAATTAGTGAACATAATGTATTGATGGAGGGATTTTCAAACTTGTTAGTCTTTGAACAGACTTTAGTCCTATAGTAGAAATACAACAATGCCATTTTAAGGGTGAACATAGCACGTGGGATGATTCCTTCTAAACATTTGAAAATATACAGACAAATAAATTCACACATATAAATGTTTATAGTTAGAAAATGAATGTGGTAGGCAATGGTTTCCTCCAGCAGAGATGCTAATCTTAAAGAAGTTAAAAAACCTACATGACATGAACTTATGATTGATGTCTGTTTCTGTCTTGGCAGCAGTGACCAGATTAATATGTAAACAGAACTTTGGCAACAAGATCTTGAGCATAGACATTAGGTACAAGAAGATGTTGGTAGTTGGAAAGTTGGTGGTTCTTTAGTCTATATCAATCAGATGATAATTAATCTTTTATTTCATCTTTTCTCAGTTAGGAATGAATAGTTAGATCAAATATTTTATATCTGCAAAATCACCTTATAAATTGGAAGGGGATTAAGATCTGGTTGATTTATTATCAGAATAATGATGGTGTAAAATATATAATTTCCTTCAAAATGTGCATATTGAATATTAATGACTGGCTTCTGCTAATAACAAAAGAAAATGTGTTCCTCCATGGCTAGCCTGCAAACTAGGGACCATAGAAAATAAGGGACCATAGTACAGAGTTAATGGAGCAAAATGAAAACAATAGGGGCTGAAAAATTACTGATGATACTTCACTATAGACCCAGGAGAAGTTAGGAAGAAAGATCAAATAATGAAGTGAGATCCTAACTAATGTGGTACTTACAGCAAAGAAAATAGGAAACTAATAGAGAAACCAAAGCAACAGTTATAGATTATTGACAGCCTTAGAATAAAACTGAGAATGAGATGGTACTACAACTGGGAAGAGTTGAAACAAACAAACAAAAGTAAATAAGTAAGGCTGGGCAATATTAATATTAGTATTAATTTTCACTAGGTTTTTAGAAGATTTAGCCTTTTAAATTTTGCGTGTGTGTTATGTATACATGCATGCCCCTCTCTCTTTTTCTCCCTCTTCCTCTACTTTCTCTCTCTCCCTCTCTCTCTCTCTCTCTCTCTCTCTCTCTCTCTCCCCTCTCTCTCTCTCTGTGTGTGTGTGTGTGTGTGTTGATGCACATAGCACATATTTGCCTTTGTTGTCTAGAGGAGGACATCAGATTTCCTGGAGCTGGAGTTAACACATGGTTGTGAGCAACCTGATATGAGTTCTAGGAACTAAATTTGCAACCTCTGCAAGAGCCGTATGTAACCACTGATTATAGTCTCCAGCCCCCTATTTCAATATATATTTTTAAATATAAAACAAAATGGCATTTGTAGACATTTATTGGAAATGTGTTGTATTTTTTCCATTTCCCCTCTCACTGTTATGAGAACATATACACAGAGCATTATATGCAGCACTTGCAAGATGTCAGGTAAACTAATTTATGTACTAATTTGCATTATAATCACAATATGTCAAGCACTTGTTTATTATTTTTCATATTTTGCAAATAAAGGAATGTGGGCATAGCAAGTTGAAATATCTTCTCCAAGGCAGATTTTGAAATTAGGAGACTTTGCTCCAGAGAGTTCATATTTATTTAATTGTTGACTTTTACTTATATTGGCATTTAGGTTTTGGTACTTTACTTTTATGCATATGGCTGGTTTTACTGCATGCACATCTATGCACCACATGTATGAATGCTGCCCATAGATGCCTCTAAAGTAGGTGTCAAATTCCCTGCAGTTATATGTAGAATTGTGTGTATGCCCTGGGTTCCATCCTCAGCACTACCAATTTTTGAAACTTTTCTCAACTGGTATAATTTGAATATAAAGTGTCTCCTTAAAAGTTTCCTGTATCAATAGCTTGATCTCTAGCTGGTGGTGTTATTTGGGGGCATATGAAAAAATTTAGTGCGGTGGTTTGAGTGAAAATGGCCCACATAGGACATAGAAGGAGATGTGGCCTTGTGGGAGTCAGTGTGCTATATTAGAGGAAGTGTCCCTATGGGGGAAGGGGGGGGGGTTGAAGTCTCAGATGCTTACATCTTCTTGCTGCCTGTGAATCCAGATATAAAACTCTCAGCTACCTGTCCAGCATCACATCTGCCTGTGTGCTGCCATGCTTCTAACCATTATGATAATGGACGAAACCTATGAAACTATAAGGCAGACCCAATTAAATGTTTTTCTTTATAAGAGTTGCTGAGATCATGGTGACTCTTTACAGCATTAGAAACCCTAATACACCTGAGAATGTGGGATTTAGATGGAGGAAGTGGGTCACTAGTGGCATCTTTGTGAATGTGTTATCACTGGTCCCTTTCTATCCCCTTCTGTGCTTCCTATCCTGTAGAGGTAAAGTACCTCTTCTATTACACACTCACACTGACATTCTGTTCTGCCACAACATGTGGAGCTGAGTAATCCTGGCTGAAGACCTTGAAACTGTGAGCCAAAGAATCTGCCTCTTATAAGGTATTTTGTAACTGCAGTGAAAAGTCTGAATTATACAGAAATTTGAACTTAGATATATCTGTGCATTTAGCATTCTATTAAACTATATTCTGTGTTATAATTTTTTAAAACTGAATATTATAAAATCTGCTTATCCTGTTTATCGTTTATCTAAAAGCATATATATTTTTACTTATCTTTTGGTTTATTTGTATAATAAGATGCCAAACCTTCAAGGACCAGTTTTTCCATGTATTCTGTCTACTCTTTCATATTATAATACTTACAACAGTTTCTTAGATATATTAAGAAACATAAATAAGAGGGTTATAAGATGAAGTTGGGGAAATCTTTGGGAAAATAATGCAGAAAGATTAAGTGAGGGAAATAGGGAGATATAAGGAGTTATGAAAATTTCAGGTCAAATTTGGAAGATTTAAAAACCAAACAACAGAAGTTCCAGAAAGAGAAAATGGAAAATAGGAGGGCTGGTATTATGGCATATAAGAAATACAGGAAACAGTCCTCATGAAATTTCTCACCTAGGTCAATTGTAGAATTGAGATTCATATCAAAGTATATCATTATGGCATTTTTGGAATGGTGTAGGCAGATATTTTAATAGTACAAAGAGTAAAAAAATAAAATTATAAAGGGTTAGTAATAATAATTCTTAGACTTTTTTCAATAGCAATACTGGCAACTAGAATTCATGCTTTCAAGTTTAAGGAAGAAAGTGAATAATAGTCTCAAATTCTCTAACACATCAACCCATTAATTAAATGTGTGTATTTTATGTACATGTGTTCACATTGCCTGGAAATCATATTAACTTTCCACACAATCTTTCTTAGAAAAATGGTGAACATCGTTTTAAAATATATTAAAGATAACACAAAATGGGATATCTATGATCTGTGAAGAATCACTGTGAAAGAACTGAGGCAAATTTCTAGGGTCATGGCCTGGAGAGCTGCCAGTCGTGATTGGAGCAGGTCAGAATCTTCAGAGATGTCTCCATAGAAAAGAGAGTGATAAATATTTGAAGTGATCAAATACATTGACAAGAATGTACATAATTAAGGGATGATTTAGGGATAAATAAGTAGTATATAGAAAGTTAAAAAATAAAACCCAAAAACATTATTATGAACTCCAAGGAGAAGAAAATATTATTCAAAAAAGGGCAAAGAGTACCCATAAGTCAGTGTTTCATCCGAAGGTGAATAAAATATATAAGCCAAAAGAATGCAATTTTTGATTACTATATATTCACAGCTATCTTGTGTTTGTGAAGGAATACTTCTTGAAGGAGCTTGGGAGAATGTGATCCAAATAGTTTGCTTTCATCAATAAATAATACCCACAATGGTAACAAAATCTAGAAATAGTAAAATAAACATGTTATGTAGTTAACAAAGAATTCAAAATTCTAGCCAGAATGTTTGGAAATACTTGCTTGTCTAGCCTGTGAAACGTAATGGGAGAACTACTGACTTTGTTGTGTAATTTGTGCATCTTTTTGATCCTTTACATTATCTAATAGAGCACCTCACCTAACCTCAGTACAACACAACTTTTATACCAAGAACAGTATAACAGAAAAAAACCAATATAACTGCTGTTATATATTATTATATATTATTAGTATATATATTAGTATATATATATTATATATATATACTAATAATATATGTTATATATTATTAGTTAGGTAATATGATATTTTTCTTAGTTGAAAAGACTAGATCTTTTTGACTCAAAAGCACTCACCTTTACCTCAGAGGTGTGAGTATTGGAAAGCCTAGTAGTCACCTTTATCCCTGCTTTCTTAGAATTATTCTTTAGGAGTAACTCATTTGAAGTGCCATAGCTCTTTACTTAGTTCTTGTCCTATATTCATAGACCTCTTGATGGCAATATCGCATAGCCTTATATCAACCTGTAATATGTTCTCCTTTTAAAAATCATTTTTTAAAACAGTGAAGCATCTTCAACTGAACTTAGAAAAGAAAATTAGGAGGTCTTGTGGGTGGTAAATATTTTGAAAGGTCGGGTCGGAAAGTGATGCCACAATGTAAGTGGCTGTCCTTGTAGAAACTACTTTCCCATCATCATGTTATATTTTATATGAAGCAATGTATGAGCCTTATTTTTTCAAGTGTACTTGTCATAAAAATAGCTGAGTTCTAATGATCATAATGATTCTTCAGCTTTGGTTGGAAAGTATAATACAGTAGCACTAGTACCATTGACTGCAATAAATTGTGTCTAGAATTTTCTTTAAAATGCCTGAGATTTTTATGAATTTATTTTACATGTATTTGGATGAAATTAACACAGCATTAACACAAATACATCATTTTGAAATACACTGCTGAATTATCTATTACATTTTTGTCTGGGTTACATTTCCAAGAGTTTACTGGACTTTTGAGAAGGTACTATGAATGGGATGCAATTTAAATTTTAGTGAAATAATTGTTGACATTTCTAATAACATTCACATGGCATTGCTCACTACTGGTTTTCTCTAAGCAATGTTGACTGTGCCATGAAATATAACATGTTCCTTTCCAATTTGTATCCCTTTGACCTCCTTCTGTTGCCTAATTGCTCTGGCTAGGACTTCCAGAACTATATTGAACAGGTAGGGGGAGAGTGGGCAGCCTTGTCTAGTCCCTGATTTTAATGGGATTGCTTCAAGTTTCTCTCCATTTAGTTTGATGTTGGCTACTGGCTTGCTATATATTGCTTTTACTATGTTTAGGTATGAACCTTGAATTCCTGATCTTTCCAAGACTTTTATCATGAAGGGGTGTTGAATTTTGTCAAATGCTTTCTCAGCATCAAGAGATATGATCATGTGGTTTTTTTCTTTGAGTTTATTTATGTAGTGGATTACGTTGATGGATTTCCGTATATTGAACCAACCCTGCATTCTTGGGATAAAGTCTACTTGATCATGGTGGATAAGTGTTTTGATGTGTTCTTGGATTCGGTTCGAGAGAATTTTATTCAGTATTTTTGCATCGATATTCATAAGGGAGATTGGTCTGAAGTTTTCTTTCATTGTTGGGTCAACCTAGGATCAGAGGATTGATTTTATAGGACTGATTCAGAAATCCTCTTTTTAAAAAGACAGTTGTTGTGTCTACTCCCTATAAAAGCTAGAAGGCAATATTCTGACCCAATGCAAACAGTTTTGGAAGCATTGGGAGAGGAGAGCTTAGTAAATATGATACAAGAATGGCTATAAAGAAATAAATGATCATTATTTCATACAGCAGTGTAGCATTTTATGCTATACTCTTTGTTATTTTGGCCCTTGTTCCTAGTACATGTGGTTATTATTAAAATAAGCTTTTATAAAAATTAACATTAAAATAAAAATAAAGAATAGAAAAAATGATTAAGTTGTGGTGACTGTGGCATATGATACAAACATGTTCTTTTGTGTCTGTATGGATATATGTATACACACTTAATAATGAGCATGTAAGCCCCTATATTTGATTAGCAAAGCCCTTGAGATTTTATTATTTGGAGCTAGGTTTTTTACTTTCTGTGATGAGTTTTTGAAGTTGCTTCCTCACCTAATCCCTAGTTTTTCTAATTTTCTATTACATTGAGCTTTCTTAGGACCACTTGAATGTCCAAAATCAAGACACAAGAATTATTTTTTTGTTAATAAAAAATCCTTTCTTTTTCTTTTCTTTCTTTTTTTTTGGGGGGGGGATTGGATAACTTATTTATTTACATTTCAACTGTTATCCCTTTCCCAGTTCCCCCCGGAAACCCCCTATCCCATCCTCCCTCCCCATGCTTCTATGAGGGTGTTCCCCAACCCATCCACCCATTCCTGCCTCCCCACCCTGACATTCCCCTACAGTGGAGCATCAAGCCTTCACAGAACCAAGGGTCTTCCCTCCCATTGATGCCAGACAAGGCCATCCTCTGCTACATATGCAGCTGGAGCCATGGGTCCCTCCATGTGTATTCTTTCCTTGGTGGTTTAGTCCCTGGGAGCTCTGGGGTGTCGGGTTGATTGACATTGTTGTTCTTTCTATGGGGTTACAAATTCCTTCAGCTCCTTCTGTCCTTTCTTTAATTCCTCCATTGGGAACCCGATGCTTAGTCCAATGAAGAATTATTAATAGAGCAATGCAAACACATTGGAACATGTTTTTTGAGAAGAGGAAATAGAGACCCCTAATGAGAACATCTTGATTTGGGGTCAGTGGGATCCTTAGAGACAAAAACTTATGTATCTTGTTCACTATGGCGAAATTATTTGAACAGTCAAGAAATGAATGGGCAAACACAGGTAACTCATCAGAGGTGCAATGGTGAAGGCTAGATACCGAGGGAGGTCAAAGTAAGGAAAAATGGGACGAACTCTCCTAGTTATCAAGCAATATTACTAAGCAAACTTTTCTTTGATTTATTAACAACTAGACCTTTTCCATATTTTTAAATCTACTATTTGCTTCTCTGTAATTTTCCTGGGTTCCTCCAAAAGTTTGATTTTTGAGTGGAATCATCTATAAAATTTCTAATATCCCAAATCTTTATTCTTTGCATTTGCTCTAATTTCCTGAGAGTTATTGTGGGAAAAATCCAGCAGGCGCAGCGGTGGCGTCCCGGGCCCATGCGGCAGCAGCCCGTAGCAGGCCCCGGGACCTGCGGCAGCAGCCCGGGGGCCCTCGTGGTGGAGGCTGCCTGGAGGCTTCCAGGCAGCCTGTGTCACATTCCGGAGGAAGGTCCCAGGTTCCAGTGGCTGGAGGCTTTGGCGGCGGCGGCAGGCCCGGCAGGCCCCAATGACACGAGGAAGTCCTTGGTTCCAAAAGGGTTTATTGTCATGGCGGATGGTAGATGGATCTGGATGTACCCCCCCCCCCAAACTCAGGGCAGACCTGAGTTAAGTAGGGAGGGAGAAGTAGGAAGGGTCTGGGGAGGGGAGGAATGCTTAATTGGCTCCGCCCTCTGACCTTCATTAGTATGTAAATCCCTAGGGCCTGAGGCCTGTAGTTACACCCTCTACCTGTGCACTTTGGGAGGGGCTGTAATGGCCTTCGTGACTGAACAATGTAGGTCTATGGGGATTAGACTGCTTGTTAGGACCCTGAGTTCTGGGGACATAGCCGAACTCCTGCCGTTTCTCCCTTGGAGTCTCGGGGTTCTAGGCCCATGCCCAGCCAAGAACCAGGATACCCTTACGCAGTCCCACAAGTTATATCAGTGTTTTGAATTTTTGTCATCTTTTGAGGGGATGAAATTGTGTGTGAATAATGGGAAATATCACAATATAAAATGTAAGGAAATATGAAAATCCAGGAATGCCTTTCTATTATATTTGCCATTTAGAGTGTGCTACAATAAATTACTGAGCCAGACAAATGATTTTTTTCCCTTGTGGAGGTTACAATCTCAGGCAATCTATGGCTATAGTGAGCGCCAAGGCTGATATATATATATATATATATATATATATATATATATATATATATAATCAAATGGTGTTTAGTAGAGCTTGAAGACAGAAATTATTCCATGAATGAGTTATATGTGCAAAAGTATGTATACAAGAACACAATGAACAATGGATTTGTTATTTGTCTTGCATCCAGGCATAGTATATATAAGTAGTAGAGGACAACACTTGAATTGGACATAAAGAGCCACTGAAATTTTGTGAGCAAACAGATGATATATAAAGTCTATGGTACCAGAACAGATATAGAAATCAAATTAGGAAGCAGCATAGTGAAATAGATGACCCTGATTGATCATATGACACCGAGCATATGAAGGATTATATCAATACTATGTTCTGTTCTATACAATGAGAGCCATATTATTGTGACATTCTGAGCTTCCTGGTCACTATAAGTTCAACAGAGCATTGCTGTACTTGGCTGTGTTGTTAATGATTCAGAACTTCACTTTGTATTTCACTTCATATCAGCCTTGACTTTAAAAAATTATCTTTGCAGAATCTTGTGGCCATTTCAGTCCTTATTTTGAGTATGAATATGGAATGATATTTCTCATATTATTACCATAACTACTATCTTTGCATAAGTCTCTACTCTTCTGGCATCTTTTTTTTATAACAATAGTAGATAGGATATACTTTAGGCTCAATTATAGATTCTAAGTTGATTTAATAAAAGTGCATCTGGATAAGCTCACATATATAACCTGCCTGTATATTTTGTTCCTTAGTTTAATGGAGCTGAAATTCTTAAGGTTTTCACAAATCTTGATATAAAATGCTCCTTTTCTGGTTTTCACAATAAAACCTATCACATGAGGCATATCATGGAAACATGTAGCTTATGAAGTTAGGGTCATGCATAACTCAAACATTCATTATAAGAACAGTCATAAATTACTGATGCTTTAGTCTCTTCTGTCATATTTTTCCAACCTCTATCTAGTAAACTGAGGTATGTGTATGTTTGTGTGTGTGTTTGCTTATGCACACCCTTTTTCCAGGGTGCCTAGTCTGAATCTTTCACTATTCTATTGAATATCTATTGAATATCTATTGAAATATCCTTTGTTCTTATTTTTCCTGTTGGATCTGTTTTTATGCCAATGTTACTGTTTTGAGACAACGTATTACTATGTAGCTATGGCTGTCCCGAAACTCACTATGTAGACCAGGCTGGCCTACCTACCTCATCCTCCTGAATGCTGTCTAAAGTCATGCGCCACCACATTCAATCTTTCCATTGAATCTTAATCATGCTATCTCCCTGTTATCAGAGAGAATAATTCCAGCCAAACCTATTTTCCTAATGTTCACATAGCTTATCATTGATGACTACATTTTTCTTCTGAAGCTGCTACACCATGTCCTCTGATCACTTTTACACAATGACAAGAACCATCCTGAAAAATACCATACTGTCTTAGCTTCTGTATTGAGTTTGTTTTAGTTGGTACAATGCAATATAGGTTTTAAAATCTATAGAGTCTTAACAGATGAATTTGAACCAGCCTTCATTGTATGCTGCCAATCTACTAAAGGAAGAGAATAATATTTTCAAAGATATGACCCAGGGGAATGCAAACCAGTTCATCTTTGTGAGTTATCATACTAATTACTCTCTGATTGGTCTTTGATCATCTAATACAAAAGAAACTCTAGATCACTGGCATCTCTTATAACAGTAGAACATTCTGATTTTTTTAATAACTCCTGACTAACAAATAATAGCCCTCTTTCATTTAAGGCAATAATTCTCTGTGAAAGATGGTCAGGGATATTCACCTTCTGCAGTTTTAGGGTGTCTTGCAAGGCATAGATTTGTGCTAGCAATTGCTGTTTTCTGGAGCATTTGCTTTGAAAATTGAGCTGATATGTGTTACTTTTGTAGGTTGACTCGGTCGCTTTTTACCAATATGTAATGTCTGGTATTTCTCTATATGCTTCCAGTTGCTCTGTTACAGCCATGTGGCTTTGCCCTAAAGTTACATTCATTATATCCTAGAAATAGCTATTCTGCTGGCTCTGGGTGATATTGACAGTTAACTGAGAAGAGGTTATAAGCAAGCACAGATTTAAGGCAGAGAATCTTCTTGTGCCATTTTACTGCTGGACTGCTATATAATCTTTGCAGCGTTGTGTTGTTGTTTTTCCAACAGCAGTTCTTCCAGATACTTAGTCCTTGAAAACAATTGGACAAAAGTGCAATTTGGCAAATTTTGACTTTTTAAGGCCATGCCAGTCTGCTGTGATATCCTGCCAAGCTTCCTAAAAGCTCTGCAATTTTTATTTCTCTAATCTGATGTTTGACCTCCTAATCCATATGGTAATTCAGGGAGAAGGTCCAGCCAAATAACCATTTAGTAATTGCAAGGTACCTTTAAAGTTTATTATGGATAGCTTAAAATGTAACATAATTTTTGCATTACTCAGTTTAAGTGAGTATGTCCTCTTGTATTGATAAAAAATTAACATTTACTGAGCACAAAGTGCCACGACCCTATTCTATACATTTACAGATTATTGGATATTGCTTTGTCAACTTTGCCCAAGAATTAGAAACAATGTTCAGGAAATTAGCATTCTAACTATGGAGGTAAAAAATGACTAGAAGGGAAATGACCTCATATGAACAAGCAGATGATCCAATAAGCCTATAAAACCAATGAGGTGGAACCATTCCAACTGTGACACTGAATCAAATGGACAACATACACTTTCCTGCATGGTAACATTCCCTCTTTGACATATTAACAAGCATAGCCACACCTGTTCTGGACTCTTTAGAACTATCTAAGTCACCTTTACTGACTGCCTCCAAATATAGTCATGGTGTTTAGATATTCATCTTCCATATCCCAGGTTACTGTGAAAGAAATGGTATAGGCTTCAGAAAAGAAAAAATTGGAGTCTAGTTGCAGCTCAAATTATGATTTTGAGACTTTTCTTGAATTTAGTTTCCTTACTTGTGAGAATATGTGCCCATTTTGTATGATCATCCATAGATTAAATGACACAATGCCTAGCATGCAATGGCCATGTTACTATTTTAGCATCTTCAACACTCTTTCTACTTTTTCCTTTAAAAATAAATAACCCCAAACTTTCACTTTAGGTAGCAGAGCCAGACTCTCACATATTTTCCTTAATAATTTGGTCTACTCTTATCTTCATCTGTAAAGGTATAATTTGCTGATGCCTCATTGTCCGTTAAGATACTATTGCTAGGCTAAACCAACCACTGTCTAACACAGTGGTTCTAAGCCTGTGGGTCATGACCCATTTGGCAAACCTCTATCTCCAAAAATATTTACATTGTGATTCACCACAAATTATGATTTGTGATTACCAGCAAAATTATGGTTACAGATTAGCAACAAAAATACTTTTATGGTTAGGCTCACCACATCATGAGGAAATTATATAGTTCCTCATGGGTCTGTCACAGCATTAGGAAGGTTGAAAATCACTGGTCTAACATGTTCTGAATATGCTATCTGCTAGAACCAATTAGTTGCCTCATAAGATATTTCCCTTGTCTCATTCCTTTGGGTCATACATTCTTATGAACCTAGAGAAAGATTCATATATTATATAATGCTACATATTATATAAATTTAACTACACATAAAGTATTATAAAATGTCTTTGTTATATGTCATTGTTGACTGTGATTATTTGTTTAAGGCAACTAGATTCCAAACAGATTTGATACCACAAGAAGAATATGCCACATTAAACATTGAGACAATTTATACCTATTAAAATATTAAAATGTACTTAAATTTGAAAGAATAATTAACTAAATGCATATTTTTTGCATTTGTTATAAAGGTGTGGCAGTTTGAATGCAGTTGACCCCCATTAGCCCATAGGGATTGGAACTTGTTGTTAGGAGGTGTGGCCTTGCTGGAAGAAGTATGTCACTGTGAGGCAGGCTTTGAGGTCTTATATGTGCTCAAGCCATGCCCAATCAGGCAGTCTCCTTCCAAGATCAAGATGGAGAACTCTCAGCTTCTTCTCCAGCACCATGTCTGCCTGGATGCTGCCATGCTTCCCACCATGATAATAATAGACTAAACCTTTGAAACTGTAAGCCAGCCCCAATTAAATGTTTTTCTTTATAAGAATTGCCTTGGTCATGAAATCTGTTCACAGCAACAAAACCCTATCTAAGACAGAGGGGCCAAATTTCAATATACTATCTGCGCAAAGGTACTTAGTTTGTGATTCAGGACATAGAATGGGGTATATAAGAATATTAAGTTAACTCCTTCAAATATTTGCTAGGTAACAACATGTTTCTCATGTATATGAACTTACTGTTGTTTATTTTTCAGTTTTTATATATCATTGTTTGAGTTTGAATTATCTTTTTTCCATTACAATTATTTGCTTTTATTCAAGGGCCAACTAGCAAATACCATATGAAAGGAGAGGGTGATATAACATTCTCCACTTTCACATGGCATTTTCTAGTTACACACACACACGCACACACACACACACACACACACACACACACACACACATATATATATATATATATATATATATTTATATACTGTTACCTGTCCTTTGAATTGGATTGAATGCAATAATAGTAAACTTTCTTTATATGAATACAATAACGGTAAAATTTCTTTACATTTCTCAAAAAATACAAACAAACAAAAGGAACCCCCAAAACACCATAATGATCCCAAGGCTTATGATTTCTTCCATATTTGAGATATCACTGTGAACCTTAGAAGATGCAACAAGGTCAATGAGTTCAAGTCCTAGAGCTTTGGTCATCCTCTACATGTGGTAAACATTAGGATATTCCAAAGATGGATCCTTGTAATGAGAGTTTAGATGGATGGTGATAAAGCCAATTGTTCACTAAGCTTCTCATCTTTCAAAAACTTCATCATTTTTCAGACTGATACAATACTTGAAGTGATGTTTTTAAATCTCAGTCTCTCACCCTCACCTTCTCTCTCTCCTACCCTCTTTTAGTCCTTTACACTCTCCTCTGCTTTCTCCCTTCTCTTCTTTCTCACTTCTCCTCTACCTTCCTGTAGCCCATATGAATTAGAAATTTTCTACAAAAACTTAGACAGAAATGGCATTTTCTAACTTTTCGTATGGAAAGTATGTAAGTTGGCAGTGCTAGGAGTTTCAAAGTATCTTCAGAGTAAAAACTTCTAGCAGTGTGAGAGAATTAACTTCAAAAACATGAATATCTTAAACAATTAAAATGTCTACAGTGGATAAGTGAGCCTGAGCCAGAGGAGCAGGCTTCTGTAGTTAAATACCTGAGTCACTGCTCTAAATCTTTGTAATTCCAAGGTGATTCCACTGCAAAGTCTTTTATAATTAATTGCATGTATATTGCCATTCACTTGGGAGATAGGTGATTACTTGCCTCCATGTTACTGTAACACATTACAATATCAATAACACTACTGATTTTAATTAAAACTTCAAAATGTGTACTTGTTGAAATATTCATTATTGCACCCTTGATTGTGTGTGAGAATTCAAAGTCTTCTGTGCTCATTTTTTTTAAATATAATAATACTAAGGCCAATTAACAGAAGAGACTGCGGAATGTTTGTTCCATTTTTTGGAGGGAGAATTAACATTTTTATTGAGTATGTCAATTCATAGAAGTAGCATTATTTTTCATCAAATTGATAATCTTTTTATTATGTCCATCTGTGATTTCTAGTTTTTTCTTTTATTGAAAATAGATTTTTTTCTCACATAATATATCCTAATTATGGTTTCTCCTCCCTCCCTCTATTCCTCCTAGTTCCTCCCCACCCCCTCTTCTATACAGATTCATCCGTTTCTGTTTCTCATTAGAAGGCAAACAGGTTTATAAAGAATAATAATAAAATAAAATAATATAAGAGAGAAGAAAACTACACCAGAATTTAACAAAGCAAACAGAAGGAAAAGAGCCCACGAGAAGGCACATGTTTCTACTTTTTAATAACACAATGTGTTTATGCATATACATGTCTATATGTATGAATGTGTACCTGTGAGGGTCTCTGATATACTTTTTTATTTTTGTGTATTTTTATTAATTCATGTATTTACATTATATTCCAATCATAGCTTCATCTCCCTCCTCCTCTTTCAGACCCTCCTTCTCACTTCACCTCAATGCCAGCCTCCTATCCTCCCTTTCTCCTCAGAAAAGGCTCAGAAAAAGGGAGGCCTCTGATGGATATCAATTCTCCTTGACATATCAAGTTGCAGTAGGACTAAGTGTATCTTCTATTGTGGCTAGACAAGGCAACCCACTTAGGGGAAAGGGATCCAAAGGCAGGCAGTGTAATCAGAGACAGTCCCTGATCCTGCTCATAGGAGATCCATATGAAGACAAAGGTCTACAACTGTTGTATATGTGTAGAGGGCCTAGGTCTGTCCCATGCATGCTCTCTGTGATTCAGTCTCTGTGGGCCCCTATGGACTGAGGTTAATTTATTGCATATGTTTTCTTGTGTTATCCTTGACCTCTCTGGCTTCTTCAATCCTTTGTTCCAACCCACCCACCCAAGCTCCACCTTTGCTTAGTTTGGGTTTCTTTTGCTGTAAAGAGACGCCATAATCTCAGCAACTCGTATAAACAAACTCTTATAAAGGAAGAGACAGCATGATCTTAGCAACATTTAATTGGGACTGGCTTTCAGTTTCAGAGATTTAGATCATTATGATCATGGCAAGAAGCATGGTGGCATGGAGGTCGACATGGTGCTAGAGGAACCAAGAGTTCTACGTCTGGATCTTCAGGCAGCAGAAAGAGACACTGGGCATAGCTTGAGCATCTGAGACCTCAAAACCCACATCCACAGTGACACACTTCCCCCAACCAAGCCATACCTACTAATAGTCATACTTACTAATAGTGCCACTCCCTACGAGTTTATGGGGACCATTTTCATTAAAATACCGTAGTCTCTAAAAATCATTTCTCCATTATTAAAACTAGTAAATAAAGTGAATCAAAAGATCAAAGGACAGCACAAATGAACAATTCTTCCCTAACCAGTTAATTGTATTTGGAAATGTAGTAGTTTTCATCTCTCTGCAATGCACATAGACCTATATTGTGAAGCCACATACTTAGGATGGTTAGATGAAATAGCAAAAAGATGCTAGTACTGCAAACTCAGAGGAAAAACTGCATGGAATAGGCAGGTAGTCCACTGATGGAGCTGTCTGCCTTAAGATGTCTTCATGTCACACTGTGTCACATAGAGCCAAATTCACCAAGGACAACCCACAAGGGAAAATAGGGATTTTCCAGGCTCATTTAGTTTATACATTGTAGTTGTAAACATATTTTCTGGTAAGTATTGTTTGATACAGTAATGAAGAAATAATCAGTAAGGTAGATGGTGCTACTATTTTTCTAATCTAAATGCTTTCCAGTTTCTCAGTTAAAAAAATAAAATATAAAGAGATTGTGTGCACGCACGCACGAGCGCACACACGTGTGTATGTTCATTGCATGTCTAAAGTCTTTGGTTTCCAGCTTTGTTTCCTGACATGAAAAATACTGTTCTGTAACTTGGTGAGAGGCTGACCATTAAATCATTGTTGCTGTTTTTGAAGAAAGTTTGTGGAAGTGTAGTTTTCTTCCTCCTGGACTCTTAGTATAGGGTTATATTTTATATGGTTTTGAAGTTTTAAATGACTCCATTAGGAACATTTGGAGTGAAGCTGAGTCATATGTCAGGCTATCACTACCTTATATGAGAAAGCATAATAAAATTATTGCAGTAAAAGCAGGACATTGAAAAACAAGTAGTTTTGTTTGCTTGGAGATGATATTCAATGCATATACAGCCTGACTTGGAGCAGGTAGGCTGCTATGCTTGCAGACTTTTTTTACAAGGGAGAAAAGCTAGACTTGATTGCTTCAACTTTGTGCTGACTCTGGAGAGTAGTTTCAATTAAAAATTTCCCCCTAGCTTTAGAGACAAATCTTTTCCTTCTTTATTAAAGTTGGTTTGGGGATGAAACTTTCAAAACCAGACGGAGTTGTATCATTAAGAGTTTAGATTCAGGATGTGGGAAGAAAGATAAAAATCCAGATGTCCTTTGTAGGTTTCAAATGAATACAATACTTTAATTTAGCAGTATTTGTAGGTAAGATAAGCAAATTCCCAAAGCACTGGGACCTGCTTAGCAACATCAAATAAAAAGTTATGACTCAGCTATGGCTTCCTTAATGATGTGGGCAAATATAACTCATCTCTTTATTTCAGTCTCTTAATTGGTGGCCACCTTTCTTCTGTTTGAAAATCTCTACTTTTAATCTTTCATGCCAGAATTTCTTTCACTCTATGACATATTTGCAGGATGAGACTGGATATTAAGAAATCTCTTGATCCTTGACTTTGCCCTGAGCTTGAACCATGCTGAAAATTTGCTATTCATCCACGTGTTTCCCAGTAGATTGTCCTGACATTTTATCTTTAGGTGTTCAACTTTTCATTTAGGTTTGGAAGGTTTGTAAAGAAGTGATAATTCCTTCATACTTTAATACTCATCCTACTATTAAAGTTTTCTTTGTTTTTGAGTTTTAGTATGCATTCACACTTTAAGGAAACACATGCAAAACCTTTGCAGGTCCTAAGTGTATTGTCATTATTTTTTTGAGGTTTGACACATTCGATATATTAAAAGGGATATAAACTATTTTTATCACTGCAGAAAGCCTGCTCATGTTTTTGTGATAATTTTTACCATAAGAAACATCCATTTTCCTTCTTAATTCTTCCTACTTGAATTATATGTAAAGGAATAGCAATATGATCTTTTGAGCCCAACTTTTTCGTTCAGTATTTGTAAGATTCCTCATGCTGTTGCATCAATCAGTAAACTGTTTGTTCCTTTTGTTTGTGAGTAGTTCACTGCTGTGGGGATGTATTATTCTCTTGCTCACAGCTGGACTGTTTCTAGTTTTGGATGTTTTATATTAAGCTACTCTAAATGAATATGACTTTTGGGTTAGTTTGCTTCTTTCCCCCTTTTTTTGGCCAGTGTTTGTAGACAGTCTCTAAAGCGGTCTGGTCTTTAAAGACCACTTCTTGGTAGGAGATTCAGTGGGTAAATATATTTGATGTACAAATGTTAGGACCTGAGTTTGAATTTCCAGAACCCATATAGAAGCCTAAGGGTATAGGAATATGGGGGGCAGAGACTTAAAATCTTCAGACACTTTCAACCCAACCCAACTTCACATATTTAGTAGAAAACGAGGGCACCCTGTCACAAACCAAGTGAAAGGTACGGATTCATGCTTGAGATTGGCCCCTAACCTCAACATGTATGCATACATACATACATACCAGAGACAGAGAGGGGGGAGGAGGGACAGAGGTCATCTCAACCTCCTGGCAGTACTGCCACTGAATGTCAGCTAAGATGGCTGCCTTAGTTCTAGTGACTGTAATACAGTAGGATCAATGGGACCACTACTTTGGAGACTGAGAACTGTCCCTCATTTTCTTGCCTTGCTAACTTTAGGGAAATCAGCTTTCAAATTGTGAGGTAAGTCCAGGGAAAGGCTGCTATGAGTCAGTTTAGAAGATGATCTGCTGAGGCCTTGCCAGTTTTCATGAAACCCGAAGTAGCTTCTTTCCCAATTGAGTCTTGAGATGGCTATAGCTCTGGCAAGCTCTTTCATTGCAACAGTGTAAAAGACCAAATTTAAACCATCTAGCTGGGTTTTGGTTTGGATTCCAGACACCCAGAATGATGAGATAATAGACGTTTGTTTTTCTGTCATTGAGAATCAGGGTGATTTCCTACAGAAAATAGGTAGCTAGTATATCCTGCTATTAGTTCTTTGCTGATTCTTCAGTAGAGGAAAATTCAGTGGAGTTTTGTGTTGTTCATATCTATAGCTGAAAATAGAATTTAGGGTCTTCATGACAGAGAAAAAATTTCTTCATGCATTTTTGAACAGCTGAAGACATCTTTTTTCTCAAAATAAATTTTATTCTTTATTGTGAAAAAGAGAAACTCATTTTTAAAAGTCCAGTGAATGAGGAAGAAATGATGTAGAAATCACATAAAATCATCATCACAATGTAATCACTGTTTACTTCCCTAGATTTTAACCATAAAACTCACATACAAATGAACATGCTTACGTTAAAAGAATAAAGTCACATAAAACATGCTTTTTTTTCCTTTTCCCCTGACAGCATATTTTAATATTAATTCAATGCCAATGAAGGCATACTTAAACAATCACTTTTATGGTTTCTTATGCTCATTATGTGTTCATGGCTTACCTATTCTATATCTCTGATCAGTTATTCAAAACTTTCCACTGTTTATTTTCCAGTTAACAACAGTCATTGATAAACATCTCTGGTCATTCATCATTTGCACTTACCAAGAATTTGCTTAGCATACTCTATCAAAGATTTAAGATACTTGAATTAAAATTGAAAAATTGCCATTCAAACAGATGTGACTCAGTGGTAGAATCTGAAATTACTTTCCCAAAGCTAGCTGGATAACACTGAGTGTATTAAAAATTTAAATATCTGGCTTTGTGACAAAGAAGCATACTGCCATTTTAAACTACACAGAAAGTGATTAAAGCTTTTGTTTTTCTTTTCTGTGCTCAGAATTAAACCCAGAGCCTCACATATGTTAAGTACACATTCTGCCACTGAACTATACCAAATTTCTGAGCATCTATTTTATCTTATAAAGCCATAATGGAGTTTGGCCATTTTCATTCACTGTTTTACTACCTTCTTCTACCACTCCCCTTTTTATACCTAAGTTATCCCTCACTTATGCTTTTCATTATTTCCTCCA
This sequence comes from Mastomys natalensis, assembly GCA_021653895.1. Lineage (NCBI taxonomy): Eukaryota > Metazoa > Chordata > Mammalia > Rodentia > Muridae > Mastomys > Mastomys natalensis. The sequence continues at coordinate 128,408 of JAJTUV010003048.1, forward strand.
TAAATTCTTTATATTCCAGATAGCCTGCAGTGTGAGTCATTGTGAAACTAGCTTGTTTCTATTCATGTTATGATCTCCATTTCTTTCATTTGACTAATAAATTACATAACTTAATTCTTTATAAAATGAATAAACTTAATTATGTTTACATTTTTTGTACCCCATCATCTGTCAGCAAACACCTAGACTGATTCAAAACTTGTTAACTGTAAATATCACTGTGATAAATATAGGTATGTGTTTGCTATATAATTGGCTGGTTTTGATTCTTTTCAATTTATACTGTGGAATGATATAGGCCGATTATATCATAATTCTATTTTTTGTTGAAAATAGATTTTTTTCATATATTAGGATTCCCTTCCTCAGCTGCTTCTATTTCCTCCTCACTTTCCCTCCCATCTGGATCCCCACTGTTTCTGTTTCTCATTAGAAAACAAACAGGCATCTAAGGAATAATAATAAAATAAAATCTATAATTCTATATTTACTTTATTGAGAATATTCACACTGATTTCCATAGTGGTTGGGTCAATTTACATTTCCATCAACAATGAATTAAGGATTCATTGCCTGGTGCAACCTTGCCAAAATTTATTGTGTGATATATTCTTATACTTGTTTTTCTTCAGAATTTATATTCTGTCTGGAATAAGATGGAATATCAATGCAGTTATATTTTCATTTCTGTGATGACCATGACTATTGAACATTTTTCATGTATTTAATAACCATTTGTATCTCTATCTGCTAGCTTGCTTTCTTGCTTATTGATTGGATTATTTATTCTGTTGGTGCTTGATGTTTTAGTTCTTTATATATCTTGGTATTAATTGTTCACTGAATGAAGAGCTGACAAGATTTTCTCCATTTATATGCCATTTCTTTCATCCGATCTTTTCTTTTCTTTTTAATTCAATGCATTTACATTCTGTTAATTTTTGCTATTTTTTGTTATTTTTTGCTATTATGTAACTCCCCTAACATATCCCTTTAAATATCAACTATCCTTTTATAGCATTAAAGTAAAATATGAAGCCCAACAGTAGTTAAAGTCACAAAAGTCTCAATAAGAAATTGTTCAATGAGGAGAAAAGATACCTCAGTATAGAACTAGTTTCAATTCTGATTATAAGAAAAAGTGAGGATGTATAGTCAATGGGGGAATCAATGGAAGGAAAAGTAGGTAGTTCTTTGCTAAATTGACCTAATAGAATTCTTTTGAATGTAACCCAAGAAAGTCAGATACTAAAGATGGAATTTTCTTTAAGATAATTTAGACAATCTATTCTAAAATGGATAACTCTGCCAAAACCAATGAAATGTTGGTTCCCTACGTGTAACAGAGAGATTCCAAACCATTATTGTGAAGTATAGGAAAGAGGGGATTAAAAATAAACTTCTAAAAGTAAATGCTAGTTAATTTCATATTAATTAGAATTTAAAAATGTTTACATTTTCTTTCTTTAGGATCTTCTTTGAAGATATTTCAGTGAATTTAAGTTTTATACACAAGGTAAAGATGAGCCTCACTTTTCAGATATTTGACTTTTTGGCCACGTACACTTTATACATTAGATATTGACTACCTCACTGTGTGTTGGTAATGAAATTCATACTTTCATACATGAATTGATGAAAAACATTTCAATCTATTGAATGATAACTCAGCTTGCTAGGCAGGATTTTTCATCACACCATTTTTATCTCTTATTTTAAAAGCAATTATTTCAACATTATTCTTCATTGCAATATTACAATTTCTATTTTAAATTGAGAAGAAAAAAGTTTGAAATGAAAGTGTAAATACTATTGAAAAATGCTTTTGTCTCATAAACTTCATGTAATTGAGACAACAAAAAAAATCTGCTGAAAAATGTTGGTTTTTAACTGTTTGTTCATAGACTTATGTCAGTAGACCTACTGTCTGTGGAGAAAGCAATAAAGAATATATAGATATTTGAGAAGACTGTATCCAAGAGGCAAAATAGAGAATTTGAAGCTAGCTTGTCTCAGAAAACACAACATTTTATGCCCCAATATATCCTTTTCCTCACACCACTCCATGTTCTCTCCCTTTGTAGGGTCTTAATCTGTAGGAAGACTGACATCAAACTTGGATCCTTTTGTCTCAGGCGTCTGAGTAGTGGTATTATAAGTATATGTCACCAAGCCACAAACTAAACTATTGTCTGATTTTCCAGCTAATGAAAAGGTAGAGAAAGCAAAGATAAGAGACAAAATTTTCAAACAGGCTAGCTATAATCATATGGTAGTGATGGTCTTTATGCTTTAATAATTACCCAAAAAAGTCAACTGTACTGAGTACCATAGGTTAGGATTAAGGTGGTTTAAGCCTGTGATCTCTGTGGCATAAGTTGGCCAGGACCTGTCAAGGTACTCTGATGCAAAACCCTAACAAATATGATTTCAAATAACCATCTGAATAATTTGTCATTATATCACTCTACTTTATTGAGAAACTTGTATAAGAAACTCCAAAAGCTTCCCTATATTTTTCAAAGCTATCAATCTTTTGGTCCCATCTTGCTTTTCCAATGACATCTCCAGGTACCCTCCATTTTGCAGTCAGTATGTATCCCTTTTTGTTCCTGATATTTTTTCATCAACTACAGTGATGATTATATAATGCCAATGTTTCCTCTTTCCCAGCTTAAGAAATGTATAAACTCTTGTTTTATTATTCAGAATCATGCTCAAATTCTGTCCTCATTAGTAAGGTTTTTTTTTTCAAATATTTTTAACTTGTAATTAATTTCACTGTTCAATGTAGTCTTTGTGTTCTTTTTCCACTGCTAGAATTGTCATGGGATTATTTGGTTAAAAGATTTCCTTTGTTTTAAGAGATGGGGTTTTACTACGTAACCTAAGTTGACCTTTTACAATTTCTTTAATCCTTCTGCTTCAGCCTTCTGAGTGATGGGATCACAGGTGTGTACCACTATGCCTAGCCAATGGGTAACCAATGAGCAGAAACACATTTTTCGATCTGGGATAGATATAATTCTTAAGTGAGACATAATGCTTTGTTGGCAGGTTATATGTAGAACAATGTACTAGCCTACTTATGGTAATTGAATATTTATTTTATAAGTTTTTAAAGATACACATGAGAAGAGAGGGGAAACCATGTGCAACAGTGTACTATTAGTGTACAGTGAATTGATTTCCTTCTTCCCCTCCCTTGAAACAAGGTCTCTCACTGCACTTCAAAGCTAACTAGTTTGGCTAGGCTGGATGGCCATTGAGCTCCTGGATTCACCTTTCTCTGTCCCTGGACAGTGGATTTAAATGCACTTGGGGTCATGCCTGCTTTAACATGGGTGCTGTGGATTTGAACTCAGGTCTTCTTGCTTTCACAAAAAAAAAATACTGTTACCCACTAAGTTATTCCTCCAGCCCTTGACTTTTTAATTCTGAAAACTATTTTGATTTAAATTATTTGGTAATAAAAACATAAGTAGGTTTATATGAAAAAGCATATTTTTCTTCTGCTATATTAGCCATTTGCTAATAATGTGTCTTCAGAAATACTACTATATAGTATTGACTGTATACTAAATAAACAGCACCACAGGATTCTTCACTTTTCTTCAGTCAAGCTTTCTTTTATTCATATTCTCTGCTAAAGTGTATCGCTAAAAAAATGCCAATTTCCTCTCTAGGAAGACATAAGTACATTTGATATTCTGCTAGCTAAAATTTCATCATGCTTGTCTCACTGTATTTCCATAATTTAGTTCCATTCTCCTTAGAAAAATATTCATTTACTAAAAGTTTTCACAATAAACCAAAAGGTTAAAAACATTGCTTGTACAGTAATGTTCTTGTATGCATATACTATGCATTAATATAAAAAATGATAAACTTTGGGAAGCTTTGAAATAATCATTGGAAATATTAACTTAGATCAGTTAAATAGTGAACATTAGAATATCAGTAACAATTTTTTTCAAGACATGTAGGAGGCAAATAGTTCACAGTCACCATTCTATAACATAAACAATTACTGTGGAAGAACGCAAGAGGATTTTTAGTGTTTATTGCATCAAATTTTCTCCTATTTGGTTTTCCTAGCACTCCCACACAAACCTATCTGTACTTACATGATGATGAATAAGCTTATGTACTCAATACCCTCAAGACTAATGTCAATTGTAAAAATTGCAAACCACAGATTATGCAAATTCTCCTTAGTATATCAAACATTAAAAGAATGAGGAGTGCTTCCTTCCTTCAGAAATTCGTTTTCTGCTGTCAGAGCCAAGGCTCAAATGACCTTGTAGCTCACAATTAGGACTGCAGAAGAAATGGTTTTGACAGTCATTGCCATAAAAGAAAAGAAAACAATTCCAAAATTTAATAAAACAGATTGTTAAAGCCAAGCCTGTGATGAGGATATGACTCTCGCTTACTAGGTAACTCATTATAGAACGATACCTTTCAGGTCTTAAACTGAAAACAAAGGAAAACAAAAACAAAAACGAAGAAGGTGAAATGGCAATAAAAATGGGCCTCTCATGCAATGTCTTTGGTAATTAAGAGGAGGGTGTTAAATGTGCAATATTCTTTCCAAGGAGAATTGTTTCTAAATGCTGGAGTAGGTTAACACTGTATCCTACGAGGCAACAGCTGTTCCTAAGAGAACACTGTCAGTGTTGATAAGTAACTTTTAAAACTAAATGTGTTTGCTGAGCTCATGTTGTTTGGAAAAACCATGAAGAATGAAATCTTCATTTTTTTTTCTTTTTAAACTGTTGGGGGGGATCCTATCAATTTGCAAGCAAAGGCAGAATTCTAAGAGCTGCACAACCTGGTGAGATCCTAGGGTGAGCTCATTTATGTGAGGAGAGAGGAAAAACAGGAGGCAGATTGGAATTCTCTGTCCCTCATCTGAATAATAATTTTACGCTTTGAAAATGCACTGATTATATTCTTTCAATCCTTTTTATGGACTGGCTTAGTGGAGGATCAAAGGCTATTTTGCACATTTCCCCTTTGTTTGTTTCTCAGGGTCCATTTGTTGTTAACAATACCCAGGCCAAAATTAGCTTTGGTCATTATTCTTCATTTTTATGTGATACTTTGGGCATTGTTTAACCCCCAAAGTTGGGGAACACCTATTGTATGGTGGCATGTAGGAAGTACTATGAAAAAATAGGAGAATTTGAAGAATCATGGAAACGTAATGGTGTGGAGGAAATGTGAGAAATTATTTTCTCTCTTCAGTGCTATACCTACTTTAAACCCCACTCAAGGCCATAATTATTCTGTTTATTTCTAGGCTTCAATATGAAGCCTAAGAGTCTCTATGAGCTACATTTGGTTGGTACTTTTTTTTTTTCAACAGAGTGTTGTTTTGTAACTTTGACTAGCCTTGGAATTGCAGCTCCCCTACCCCTCAGCCTCCTGAACTTTGGGATTACAGATGCCCACCACCATAGCTGGTTGTCATTTTGGTTCTCTTGTTGTGGAGATGCATTTCTGGTTTTGGGACAGGATATCACTAAGTAGAAACTATCCATAATAGGCTGGCCTCAGACTCATTCTCCTTTTGCTTTGGCCTCTAAAATGTCAGCTACTCTCCCGTAGCTGATCCGGTTCTTTGGATTGGTGGAGGGCTGAGGGCGAGAGAAAGAAAACACAAGTCATTTGGTAAAGGCCAAATGCTGTATTTCCAACTGAGTAGCTCCCTTTTATACTCCCCACAAAACAGGAACAGGAGCAAAACAGGAACAAGGAGATACACTCGGCAGCCTATCATCCTAGTTTAGATTTCTCCTCGAGCAGTCTTTTCAGGGGAAATGGATGGAGATGGGGGAGCAGGCATAACAGTGTGGGTGTAGAGGATGGTGACTCATACTAAAGTACTAAGACTACAGGCATTTGCTAGCAGACTTTATTGTGATTTTAATTTTCATCTCTCCAGCATACAATGATGAACATATTTTCCACATGTCATGTGCTCATTAGCTATTGTATGTCTTCTTTCACAAAGTTGTACCAAACTTTCTTTCATGTGGTGTGCACAGTGAAAGACATGAAAGCATGGCATTTTTATTATCTACAGCAAGGTCAACAGACATTTTCTGTAAAGGGCCTGATTGTAAATATTTCCAGCTTCGTGGTCCATATGGTATCTGTCTCAATCACTCAACTCTGTCATTGTGTCATTGTAGTCTGTTAGCAGCCATAAACAGTTATACTTCTGTGTTCAGATAAAACATTATTTACAGAGAACATGTTGGGTGGCAGATTTAAAGAACCATTTTGAGAAATAGTGTCTTAGCTTCTACAGTTAGTGACAAACCTGAGAGGAAATGTACTTTGGATTTAATTCTTTCAAACTAGTGAGCATTGGCAATAGAGAGAGAAACCAGGAAGTTTTAAGCTATTAGATTTTTTAAAATTCAGTACTTCTCAGCAGTCCCAAATGAAAGTTGTCCTAGGTCAGTCTAAGGGAAGACTCTACAGGAAGGGAGCGTTTCCCTTCTGTTACTCTGTTTTCCCTTTGTAAAGGAGAGTTCTGTTCTAGTGTTCAGGTCATATGTATTAGAACTCTATGTCAGAGTCGTGTCCTGCTGGTGATTCGTTCACAACCTTTATTACAAACTACATGTCTTGCTAATGGTGAGTTTGGATTAGAAATACTCACTTTAAAATGTATCCACTTGTAGAGGAATTCTGATCCAGCAACATGACTACTCTAGCAAGGGATCACATCCAAAGTCTAGCCCTGTGTGATCTGGGTGGAATGCAGACATGCCTTTAATATACACTTTAAATCCAAACAGTGGCATCTAATTGGGGGCAGACAAAGTGAGAAGTCAGAACAAGTTTTGACAGAATGAGTCATGAGAATAGACATGAAAAAGAGGCTACTTAAGAGCAGTGCAGGGAGAGGGGGGGTTGAGTTCAGTTGAATTAAGTGCAGTTCAATTGAATACAGTTGACTTTAATTGAGTTTCTGTGCAGTCATTTGACTGCAGTTGAGTTTGGTTGAGTTCTGTATCCTGAGTTGATTGCAATTGAGTTCAGTTGAGTCCATGCAGTTCTGTTCAGTTCATGCTGTCAGTGGAGTCTGTGCAGTTCTGTTCATGTAGTTCAGAGGCAGTTTTTCCAAGCAGAGCAATTAGCTTTCTACAAGAAGTTAATTTGAATCAGTCAGCTTGGGGAGGAGTTTGAGCCATAACAGCTGGTTGAACCAGCCAGCCAGAGTTCAGAGAGAGCTAGAAAGGGTGAGTTTATTCAGCAGTAAGTCTTGGAGGCTGAAACGTTTTAGGCCTAGCTTAGCAGACAGAGGCTGGAAGCTGAAGCTTTTAAGGTCTGGGCTTACAGATGGTTAGATTTTATGGAGGCTAGAAGCTTCCAGGCTGAAGCCTAAGGGCAGATATAAACACTCTGGGCTCAGCCCAAGTCAGGTATTCATAAAGCTTGGGTATGGCTCTCATCTCATCCTTCCACTGAGGAAATAAAAGTGATATTTACATCCAGTCAATTCTCAATCTGAATTGGATAGGATATATTTTCTCTTGAAATGAAGATCTGTATTATTTCCTTCATCCTTTAGGCATAAACTGTATTTTTTCTCATTATCACCTAGAAGTTTTTTCTTACCCACTTAATAGTTTAAAATTTTTAAAAATAAATACTAAGTGAAGGTGATCAATAATATAAACATTGAAAACGGAGATACATAGTTCTATAAATTGATTCTATGATAAGCTTAAACTACACTGAATAAGATGAAAACCAGTTAATTTTATCAACTAAGTCCCCATCCTGAAAAATATAGCTCAGCTATATGTCTGTCTATTGGCCAGCCTTTCCTCCTGATTGCTATATTTACTGTTTCCTTTAGTAAACTTAAAAGAATAATTTTATTTCATTGTAGAAAATGTTTTCAGATCCTTCTTTTTCATTCTGTTTGAAGGTACAAATTAAAAAAAAAAAAAGCCTGAGGTTATGCCTCAGATGGTCCAGTGCCTGCCTACCATGAAGTCCTGTGTTTAATCCCCGGTAATGCATAAACTAGCTATTTTTTTTTTAAACAGCCTTCAATACCAACATTCAGGAGGTGAAGACAAGTTCAATGGTATTCTCTGTTACATAGTTTGAAGTCAGCTTGAGCTACATGAGACCTTTCCTCAAGAGAAAAGAAAATTATGATGTTCTTGGATTTTTCAATTTAGAATTGTTTGTAAGTTCCTTACTATATAACTATCAGATTTTAAATGATAAAGAGAGATAATATAACATATAGTTATTTCTTTCTGTGTTAGAATGTAACAAGACATGTAATACAGGAATATTATTTATCTATTAGTTTTATAATATATATCGATTAGTTGTTTTAGGTTTGTAATTTTTTACTTACATAATGCTTAAATTTGATTGGTTTAAGAACTGCTTAGAAGCTGGGTGTGGTCGCACATGTCTTTAATTCCAGCAGAGGGAGGTGGATTTTTGTGAGTTACAATCAAACCTGGTCTGCAAAGCAAGCTCCAGGACAGCTAGGGCTGTCATACAGAGAAACTCTGTCTCAAAAAAAAAAAAAAAAAAAAAATATATATATATATATATATATATATATATATATATATTAAACATCCCTCTTTTAGTTGGACAGTGGTGACACATACCTTTAATCTCATTACTTGGGAGACAGAGACAGGCAGATCTCTGAGTTCAAGGCCAGTCTGGTCTATAGACTGAGTTCCAAGATAACAATGATTACACAGAGAAACCATATATTAAAAACAAAAAAACAAATACCAAAATAAGTCAACCAAACAACCAAAAACCCAATCAAACAAAAAAAACTGTGTAGAATTCTGGGTGTATCTGTGATGGTGTTTCTGGAGTATCAACTTAGAGTGGAAGTCCCATCATTTATGTGGGAATTGTTGGGGTCCAGTAGTAATCCCACAAACCACATTAACACCGATCTCAATTAAAGAGATGGTTTATTGAATACACACCCCAAGACAGACTGATCAGAGCAACAACTCAGGCTTAAGAGCTGAAAGCTGTGCACTAGGCATTTCTCAGGGATAGTTTATAAAAGGCTAAAACTGGCAAAATCACAATGATTTCATATGCAGATGATGGGAGTGCTGCCTGGTTGTTAGACTTGACTCAAGCCACTTTATTCATAACAGTTCATATAGACCTTTAATTTGATGGGCCCTATGTAAAGCTTTGTGGAATTTCTTAAGATTAACAAACCTCAGAACATATAGAACATAACAAGGGTATGTGGTCAGCATGACCCTGATCTGAGTCAAGTTATTTTCCTGTGTGACTGGAAATGACTGTCAGACATATTACAGCAACAATATGGAATAGCTGGCTAGTATGGATCAAAATGGCTATAGCTATGCTAGGGGACAGGCATCAACAGGAAGCACTATGTCAAGGTCTAGGGACAAGATAGAGTAAAAAGGGATAAAGGAGAAAGTAAGCTCTGAGCATTGGCATTCTTTTTTCTCTGCTGTCTGGTTAGCCACACAGTGAACATCTCTCTTCTGCCACATACTTTGGCTGCCATAATGCTCTGCCAAGCCAATAGGACCAAACAACCATAAATGGAGCTTCCTGAAACTGAAAAAAGTTCATTTCTTTAAATTGTTTCTCTTAGGTATTGGTATGAATAACTAGTAGTTTATAGTGTTTGCAAGTTTTGAACTCCACATATTTTTTTTCTATCCTGAAAAATTGTCTTTTAAATTCACCAGGAAATGGCATGAATCACATTCCATTTCAAGATGAATTCATGTTTTGTTGAGCTTTATAACCAAATGAATAGTGCACAGTATAATCTCAATATATATTTCTTGAGATAAATATAATTGGCAGAAATGTCAATTAAAGAGTTTGTTTTCAATAGAATTTTGAGTTTAAAACCATTTTACAATTAATTCATTAGGTATAATAGAGAAAGAATTATAGGAAGTATTAGTTATTAAAATATTTTTAATGTTCTGGGGACTTAGAAATTAAGGTACAAAGTGAAACATAGTGTGTAGGTATAGAGATAAAATATATAGAGATATTATAATGGTGTTCAAAAATTATCCAGGTGGAGCAAAAGATAGTAAACAAAATGAAAAATAAACAAAATGAAAAACCTCCAGCCATGTGAGAAGGCTCATGCCATAATTCTAGCACTTGGAAGTCTGAGACAGGAGGATTACTGAATTGGAGACCAGTCTGAGCTATATGATGTTTCCCAGGATAATCTGGGATACAGGGCAAGAGTGTGTCTTAAACCAAACCAGCTAATCAAACAAACAAAAACAGGAACTATACTTCCCTACAAAGATTAGAGTCAGTTGCTAGTATGAAGTGTCAGACCCGAAAGTAAAATAAAACCCTTTTTCCTACAAGACCACTATAAGGGGTTAAAAAAAGATCTCCATGAACATCCTGAGTAAAACTTCTTCAAGCACATAATACCCAAGGTTCAGAATGCTGAAATTCCCTTTTATTTTTAACACATTGATTTGGAACACTTAACTTTGCAAATGTAGGCTTCCATAAATTGTTTGTGTAGTTTAAGTTAACAAGTAAGAGATCACATGAAGCTTACAGGTGTGCATGTTTGCTCCTTAAATGGGTAATACTCAGAAAATGGAAGCATCTCTTATCCACTCCCAGTCTCTCCAACTCTCCAACTTCTCATAGTGCGACTTCACCAATGCTGTAATCACATTGTCCTCCCAACTCATTATTTGTCTCCATTCTCCTTATTCATCCGTATGAGTCAGAAAAAGGCATATACTTTTCTCCATTTACTTGGTCATTTACTCATTTCATTTGAAAAACTGTTAGTGTGACATTGACATGTTAATATGAGCTATTTTATATTGGAATATAGAACATACAATGCTTTTTCTCATTATATTTTTCTCCTCTAACTCTACATGGAAGGTCAGTGTTATAATGCAGATATATAAACATAGATAAAGAAGTTCACATAATCATCTTAACACTTCCACAAGTAGTATATTTCCATGCCATTGAGGTAGAATGTACTTGAATTTGTCATTGAGTTTTGGGTGACCTTTCACGATGAAATTCTGCTGCCTGAGAAACATTGCTTTATGTCTTTATTATACTTTATAAAATGAATATAAATAATCTTATCTAATGTCTTGCCATCTATCCAATAAGTACACATGGCAGGAATGGAAAGAATATGGTAAATAATTTAATTTTTACTCTGATAGATATAGATAAAAATAAACCTTTATTAGAAAGTTCCTGTGAATAAAGGGTTCCTTTGAAGTAAACTTTTATAGCTAACCTTCCAAAGAACTACATTATCATATACATATGCTCTGAAAATCATTATGAGATATGTAGTCAAATATACATTATATAAGTTGAAGTATGTTTGGCCTTAATAGATATTTAAATTATTTGAGTTACAGAGGATGTTTTTTGGAACCAGAGACAGTGTTTATTCTTATATTAATAATGTAAATATTAATAATATCTGAAATTAAAGGCATTTTCATGGTAAAAATAAAATTTTTTTCTTCAATATGTTATTAATTTAGAACTATGTATGTTTTGTTTAGCTGAAACAATGGAATTATTCTCAAAATTTATGAAAACATTACACTTGGAGTATTTGGAAGCATAAACTTGATTTATGTTCAAAAATCATATCCAGTTGGGAGGTATAATTGTCAAAATCCTGAATTCAAGATGAACAAAAAACTGAAATAATTTGGAAAGCAGAACTCGGTAGTAAATAGGGTTTGATTGGCTAGAGAGCATGAATTCCACTCTGACATCTAAGAAGGCTGAAAAGCAGATTTATATGCAGAATTGGAGAAGGTAGCTGGAAACCCTAGTCCTGATATGTTTCTTCAAAGACCTTGGGGAAGCTTTAAAAAAATACTTTTACTCTCAACTTCATTGTGCTTCTTCATAACCAGGGATGTGGATAAAATCTAGATTCTGGTATACAGTATTCTTGTATTGATGATACATAAGAGATAGTGGTTTCATCATTATTCCTGTGCAAAAAATTATTTCTTATTTCACATGAGAATATATTTCATGGCTAGAAGAGGACAGTTGCCAAACAGTGACAAAAGACGAACTCCCACCATTTTCCCTTGGAAATAAATCGTTGCAAATTCTTTTAAAAAATACAGACTCTGAACCACTAAGTATGGGATGGAGACAGGAGGGATAAATTTCCAAGCAATTGCCAGATGATGCTGGAGCTATTGATAATCTGACCAACTTTGAGCAACATAAGTCTAGGCATGTAACAATGAGTTAGAAAAAAAATTTAAAAAGCATAGTTCCTGCAGATATATAATATCCTAACCATTCACCGGGGGCTTCGGTCCTTCTTAGAAGGAGTAACAAAATACTCAAGGGAGCAAATATGGATACAAAGTGCAGGACAGAAACTGAAGGAGGGGCTATCTGCAGACCATTCCACCTGGGTATCCATCCCATGTGCAGTCACCAAAGGTAGATGCTGATGTGGATATCAGGAGGTGCATGCTGACAGGAGCCTAACATAGCTGTCTCCTTAGAAGTCTGCAAGAGTCTGATATATTCAAAGGCAGATGCTCACAGCTAACCATTAAACTGATCATGGGGTTCCCAATGGAGGAGATAGAGTGAAGACTGAAGGAGTTGAAAGGATTCACGACCCCATGAGGAGAACAACAATCCCAACCAACCAGAGCCCTCAGGGTCTAAACCACCAGCCTGGGAGCGCTTAGGGAGGGACCTATGGCTCCAGCTATATATGCAAGGGAGGATGGTCCTGTCAGATATAGGTGGGAGAGGAGATCCGTGGTCCCATGAAGGCTGGACGCCATGTGTGGGGGAATTAGAGGGTGGGAGGTGAGGTGTGTGGGGGTAGGTGGGGCACATCCTCTTAGAAGCAGGAGGAGGGGGGATGGGATAGGGGCTTCCTGGGAAGGAGGGGGAAATGTGGTAAGGGGAGAATATCTGAAATGTAAACAAAATATCCAATAAAAATATCCTAACCACTCATAGAAGAGATGTATAGACATTGAAAGCCAGTTAGTGTTCCTAACCTGAGCCACAAGTATATTTATTGTCTATGATGCTTTATTTAAGCATTTTTATCTTATTCTTCACATAATTTGTAAGAGGCACTGTTATTATCTACACTTTGAGATGAGGAAGTGAACTTAGGTTGTTTTTAAAAAAATATATTCACCACACATACAACTATTGAGAGTTCAAATTAGACTTACATGGCTTTCTTTTTTTTTTTTTTTTTTTTTTTTTTTGGTTTTTCGAGACAGGTTTTCTCTGTATATCCTTGGCTGTCCTGGAACTCACTCTGTAGACCAGGCTGGCCTCGAACTCAGAAATCCACCTGCCTCTGCCTCTCAAGTGTGTGTGCCACCATCGCCCGGCTACATGGCTTTCAATAATCTCTTAACTGCTAGATGTGTGCCAAGGCTATATAGTTAAGTCCAACATTTAGGATAGGAGTAAGGGTGTCAATCAAGAGTGATAACAACTGTGGTTCAAAGAGAGAAAATGACTTACCCATTGAGGTTTTTGTGTTAGAGTAGGGATCCAGACTGAGACTATTTAACTCCAAAGAGGGCGAGAACATAGGGTAGTAGCTGTGGAGAAAAAAGAACAACTAAATCTCAAATAGTTGCCAGTAATTTAAGAATGGAGACAATGTTTACAGAACTTAAAGTCCAAGTAATAGTTTTATGAGGATGGGAGGGGTGTATCAGAAGGTAAAGATATATTGACTTCCATCTAGCCCTCAGCTTCTAACTTTTATACCCCAGCAACTGTGCTCATAATGGCTTTGGAAGACAAGGTTTTATAGCATTAATTAGAAAACTACTTATATATGTTGACATTTATTTATAAAATGTAATACTTCTATCCACCATATGTGTCTAATATTTCAACATCATAGCATGACATTTTATTTATAAAGTTCATACTCAACAACCATGCAATTGAGTTACAAAAAACCCTACAGGTCTTAATGTGTTTAGCAAGTTTATGATTTCATATTTGTTGGTCACATTCATAGCTATCCTCAGAAGCATGTGGCCTATGGGCTATGGACAAAACATGCCTAAATTTTATTTAAAAATTGAAAGATAATTATTATTTTTGGGGTATAGTTTGTTGGTTATTAAGTGAATATGTTGTAAAATCAGACCCTATTTAAAGAGCTATTATTTTTTATCTTGAAATGGCTACCTTCTTTTTGTTGTTTGTTTGTATTTTATTGAGAATTTTTGCATCTTTGTTCCATCAGAGATACTGGCATGTAATTTCCCCCCTTTCTCCATTTTACTTAAAATAGGTTCTTTTCTCATACAATATATTCTGATTATAGTCTCCCCTACCTCTACTCCTCTCAGTTCCTCTACCTCCAAATCCCTTCAGATCCACTCCCTTTCTATCTTCCATTAGAAAAGGACAGGCTTCTAATGGATAACAACAAAACATGACAAAATAAAACACAGTAGGATGAAGTTTATATTGAAGTTGGACATGGCAATCCATAGGAGAAAAAGAATCCCAAGATCAGGCATAAGATTCAGAGAGTCACTTGTTCTCATGGTCAGGAATCCGTAAACATACAAAGTTGAAGTCTATAATATATATTCAGAGGACCTACTGCAGACTCATGTAGGGCCTATGTTTGCTGCTTCCATCTATGTGAGCTCATATGTGCCTTACTTAGTAGATGCTTTATTCTCCTGGGGGTCCCCCTCTGGCTTTTATATGCTTTCTGTCTCCTCTTATGGTGTTACTGGAATCATAAGGCCAGGGATTTGATGGTAACATCCTATTTAAAACTGTGTGTTTCAAGCTCCCTCTCTCTCTCTCTCTCTCTCTCTCTCTCTCTCTCTCTCTCATATCGGGCTGTGGATATGTGTATTTATTCCCATCTGCTATGGAAGAAGCTTTTCTGATGATGCCTGAATGGGTAAATAAGGCACTGATCCATGCAAATAGAATATCATTAGGAGTACTTTTATCACTGCTTTTAAAACAAAGACCAGTAGTATTGGGTTTTGTACTAGGTCCCTGGACTATCTGTTCTTTTGTTCTTGCTCACTCAAGAAGTGTTGGGTATGGGTTCCATATCATCTAGTATGCCATAAGTCAAATCAGTCATTGGTTGGCTATTCCTACAAGTTCTATGCCACAATTGCCCCAGTACATCTTGCATGCAGGACAGATTGTAGAACAAAGTGTATATAACTGGGGTGATGTCCACAGTTCTCTTTTGGTAGCCTGGAGAGCACCTTCCCATACTAAGGAAACTGGAACATAGGTATGAAGTTTCAATGTAGGCACCAGTCCTACATCTCCATGCTGCCTTGTGGGCATTTTTTAAAATTAAATATCTACATGACTGTATGTCTATAATCTAATTTTTTAGTCTGCAAAACACTGAGCCAGTAGAATTTTGGTGTTTAAGTCATTCTATTTGTAATATTTGTATGGTATCACTATAAAACTGAAAACTTTTCTGTGCTTGAGAAATTGGTTGATGCTCAGGTCTTTTTTTCCAGGTCTTGTGCTGTTTGCTTTTGCTGTGGTAGTGAAAAAGCATCTGTGGAAGTGACTGGTCCAGCAGAAGGCAGCAACTGAGACAACTTGTAAGTAGATATTATCATGGTTTGGGAACAAGCAGAAAAGCATGAGGAGAAATCATACTGATGATAGAGTGTATATATATATTATCTTCTGCTCTAAATGTAGAACCTGGAAGATACAAGTCCATGGGGGAGTGGGTTCCTAGGCAGTATTTCAATGTTGTGTGTACAACACTTTCATGTGACTGGCAAAGATAACCTAGGATTATACTGAAATTGAGCTGTTAAATATTTGTACTGTCTTTCTGCTACTTTGGATACTGGAATATTTCCCAGTGCAACAGTGTTCTTCTAGAAACAGAGAGTGAGTTTCACACACACTTTTACCACTTTGGGGCCTAGTGAATCATCTTGGGAGTAGCAGTTAAGCAGTTTCAGTCAATAAGGCTTCTGGAATCACCACAATTCTATAGTTTCTGGAAACTTAATCAGGTGTATCTTTGGGGATGGCTGAAAGAATGTAAGCACTTGCAGATGTAAATTTGTATCTATCAGGGCTGGATCTGGTTGTCTGGGAATACCTCATTCTTTCTAGACCTTGACAGATTGAACTGGAATTGAACCAGCTTGGAGATAGAAACAAGTATAACAGCTGTTTGACTTCCATGTTCAGCCAGCTATGAAGCTTTTGATTTACCTGGCAGTACATGTTGAATAAATAGGAAACTTTTGTCCAAAATTTTTATCTCTGAGTTAAAATTCCCAGAGAAATAGTTAGCTTTCCAGGAATCCTCTATAAGTTGTAATAAACCACCTGCCTTCCGGAGGAATAACCCACAGAAGTAGACTATGGGCCAGCACTACTATTCACATTTAACTTAATCACACTAGCTTTGTCTCAAAACTCCTTATATAGAGGAAGTGTTCACCTTCTTACCTACCTGTTAAAATGTTAACATTAGTATTTGTGTTTTACTTATTTTTTGGGGGGAGAGATCTATGATAAACTCATTTTCGAGTGACTGGAAATAAAGATATCCAAAGTCCATTCATACACCTGTTATCCTACCACATTGGAGGTGGAGGCAGTAGAGACAGGAAATCAAGGCCAGCCTCAGCTACATAACTAGTTTGAGGCTAGCTGGGGCTACATTAGGCCCTGTCTCAAGAATCAAAAATAAATCTATTCAAATAGAAAATAGAGAGACTATGTGGTTGAGTATCTAGACTGATGACTGGTTTTAAGGAAGTCCATATTTTATGTAATACAATAGGGCTTTAATATCCCAAGAGAAATCAAAGAAAATTAAGCAGACTGGAAGTAAATGTTTTTATCTGACTTATAATTTGTCAGAATGATTTGCCATCATCCTCGGCAGGATGTTCTGGTTGTCAGGTACCTATAGCACATATGTTTTCTATTACTATACCTCTGAGTGTCCAGCTATAGATTTTAGACTGCTGCTCCTAACGTCTCCTATTTCCTCTATCTGTGGATGTGGGTGACCTAGGGACGAGCAAATTTGAAATGCCATAGTTCAGAATTGCATGGTCACATATTGCACATAATGGTAGATCACAAAATCGATCACTCTCTCCCATCCTTTCTCCCTTCTATTCAAGACAGGCAGTAAAGTGTTTTCTTCTGTTATTCCCTGTGGGGTACTCCATGTGGAGTTTCATAAATCTGAGCTGAAATACACTCCTTGGAAGCACCTTTGAGCCATCACATGTATTCTCTGTGCACCGACTGAGATTGTCTTCATCGGATATATTTTCATGTGTTGTCTTTATGTGGACAAAATGTTGACTGTATTTTTTCTGGTAGTGCTTTTCCTTTTCACTTTTAAGATCTTTTCAGTGATAGGAAATAAAGATGTAGTGAATGCTTGATAAGGAGTTATTTAAAAATTTAAATGCATCTAATTAAGATTAACTTACTTCTCCTTCACTTCCATATGTTGTATAGCTTTGGTGGTGATGGGATGGGTGATGACTTGGCAATGACAAGAGGTGGAGGTTGGTAGTAGATGTCAGCAAATCATGGGACTTAAATTGGTATCTGTCCTAATTAGCTTCAGGTGTCAATTTGACAGAGTTATCTGAAGAAATCTAAATTGGGGGATTGCCCAGATTATATGTGCCTATGACCATGACTGTGAGGATTGTCTTTTTCTTTCTTATTTTTGATAATTGATGGGTGAAGGCCAAGCCCACCATACATGGCGCCAAGTCTAGGCAGATGGTCCTGGGATGTGTAAGAATGTTAGCTGAGCATGAGCCAGGGGAGCCAGCCAGGAAATAGTATTCCTTTGTGATCTCCTGTTCTTTTTCTGCCTCTGGGTTCCTGATGTGAGCTCTTGCCCTGGCTTTCCTCAATGATAGACTGTTACCTGGAAGTGAAACCTGAGCTAAACCCTTTCCTTCACAAGTTGCTTTTGCTCATAAAATTTACCATAGCAACAGACAGCAAATTAGACCAGTATCTACCATGGTGGATTGTACTATATATCTCCTTGGAACCAGACAAAGTATCTTCATTCCCATCATCCCTGTGGGTCTCATTAGTGCTGCATTAGTAAATGTCTAACTTTTCCCCAGATGTGCAGTGGTAGAAGGGAACAGCTAACTATAAGATAGGTTTCAGGCCTCTTGCATCTTTTGAAACAATGGATTAGGAAGTATGGGAAATTTTGTGGACCATTTTCTTTCTTTTCTTACTTAGCAAAACATTGACTGTCAATTTTCTTATTGTCTGCATAGATTTAGTGACTACTTCTGTGATGACAATTACTCTTTTAGGGTAATGACAGTTTCAAATCATGATGGCATGTTTTCCAGAGGAAGTACAGGATAATTTCACATTACTTAAGGCTAACAAAGTCCATCCTGCATGAGTTATATAAATAGACTTAACAGACATGGGGAAAATTTTGGTTACCAGAAATAAAAGTAAGTACAATGGAATACATGTGAGGATATAGTGGATTTCATGTGGGTCTTGAATGAAAAGAAAACATTAAATGTATATAGATAATAGGGAGCATGGCTTAGCATTGCACAAGGATAAAATCAGTTAGTGTGAACATTTAGATGTATCATACTTGTAGGTATGATACAAAGAGACATATATGTATATTGAGTATTATACCTATTAAACATATATTGTTTTACATATTCACATATTTACATATGCACACACACATACACACACAAACACACTTGCTCTTTTGGTATTATAGTTGATACTTTGTTCATTATATTTCATAGCTGCTTACTGTTGGTTTGCATGGAAAGTATAACTTTTTTGTGTATATAACAATGATAACTTACTCAATTTTATATTTCATTTCATAAATTTTCATGTGTATATGCATGTGTACACCATTCTGCATGTAGAGGTTAGAAAATAAAAGGGGCCTATCATGACTACCCTCTGGAAGATCCAACAAGCAGCTGAAAGAGTCAGACGCAGATATGTGTACCCAAACAATGGAAGAAGCTGCTGACCCCTGTGGTTGAATTAGGGAAATGCTGGAAGAAGCTGAGGAGAAGGGTGACCCTTTAGGAGGACCAGCAGTCTTAGTTAACCTGTACCCCAGAGATCTCTCAAACACTGGACCACCAACCAGGCAGCATATACCAGCTGATATGAGGCCCCCAACACATATAGAGTAGAGGACTGCCAGGTCTGGGTTCAGGCAAAGATGATGCACCTAACCCTCAAGAGACTGGAGGCCCCAGGGAGTTTTGAGGTCTGGGTGGGGTGAGGGATGGGAACATCCTCGTGGAGACAAGGGGGAGGGAAGGAGATATGGGATGTGGAACATTCAGAGGGTGGATGGGGGGAAATCAAATCTGGAGTACAAATAAATAAATAATAAAAATGTCAGCTAAAAAAAGAAAAAAAATAGTTTAGCATGATACTACATGCCTTTAATCATAGCACTTGGGAGCCAGAGACTTGTGAATCTACGTGAGTTCAAGGCTACTCTGGTCTACGTAGGAAGTTCCAGAATACCCAGGGCTACACAGAAAGACCCTATCTAAAGATATATTTATTCCTATTTTACATGTATAGATTTTTGTCTGCATGTATATATGTGTGCCAAGTGCATACTAGTGCCTACAGAGGCCAGAAGAGGGCTTCAGATCCCCTGGACCTGGAGTTATATACAGTTTTAGCCTTCTAAAAGAGCAACGTGTGCTTTCCATCACTAAGCCATCTCCCCAGTGTCTGAACTTTACATTTCTATCTATCTATCTATCTATCTATCTATCTATCTATCTATCTATCTATCTATCTATCCACCCACCCATATCCATAGATAGTTTTCTCAATAGATAATTCTAAAAATACTTGTAATATTGAAAAAATTCCCTAATATATCAAAATTATTTTGTTGTTTTTCTTGTTCTTGTTTGTTTTCTCTATCAGAAATAGAATATTGACTTGGTGTTTATGTGCAAATATGGATAGTTTCTTCTTCTTAGAATTGTTTATGGGGGATCTTTCTTATAAAGTCAGTGCTTGCTTTAATATGAGGCTAGTTTAGACTTGGCTTTGTAACTACTTGAGGGATATTTTTAACTGAATTAACTGATATTTATTTATTGGGGTACATTGCATCGTATGTAAGAGTATGATTTTATGTGTAGTACTTTTGCAAAGTTTGGGAAGTAGACATGGGGCTGGCTTATGAAATCAGTTGATGTTTTTACCTCCCTTTCTCTGATTGTATAGAGATGATATACCATGGGAATTACTTGCCCTTATAATGTTGGAAGAACACACATCTATACAATTCTATGATAATGAATCGGTATTTTAAAAGTCTTTGAAGTGTCCATTGTTTTCTTTTACCCCTTCTGTTTTTTTTTTCTTTTCTTTTTCTTCATTTTTGTTTCTTTATTTTGAGGCAGGCTAGCCTTGAATTTACTAGGTGGCCTATACTGGCCTCAAACTTGTAATTTTCTGGCCTTTAACTCCTGTGTGCTGGGATTAAATGTCTGGACTGTTGCAAGTGTTATGCAAAATGTATCTACTTGATTGCTTCTTTCATGATTGTTGTCTTACTGGCTTTTTCACTGCTATCTATTGTCACCTTCTTTCTTCTTTCATTGGACATTTTCTGTGCATTATGTATGTGTATATCATATGTACATTTATATGTGTGCACATGTACATTCAGGAGTGCACACTTGTAAAATACAGATGTCAATGTTGGAATGTTTTCTTCAACCACTCTTCACCTTAGTTTTTGAGTCAGGGTTTTTTTTTTACTGAATGAATATCTCACCATTTGAGTCAGAAAGTATCAGGAATTTGCCTTTCTTGATCTCCTGCTCTGGAGTCACTGATGTTTGAGGGTACATCTGACTTTTTAATGTGGGTATGGGGATTCTAACTCAAGTCCTCATGCTTGCACTTTACCCACTGAATATCTCCTCAGCCCCATGTTTATTATCATTATTATTATTGTTGTTGTTGTTGTGTTGAATATCGTGCAGTTGGGCCATTTGTCCTTCATATTTGTGTATACTAATATTTGCATTTTTCTCTTCAGTTGACTCTAATTTTCTTCCACATTGTAATATGTGCTTTTATCTTGCTAGTCTTTGTAGCTAATGAAATAGGTATTTCTGTTTAATCTTTTCTTTAATGGAAATTATTTAGAAGAACATTTTTAATTTACACATGCATAAACGTTTGTGTTTTATGTTTGTAAATTTCTTGTTGGCTTTGCTGTAATTAATGGGATCTGCATAGTTTCTATTTTGGTGACTTTTGATGGCATATTGAAAAAAATTATCATTCCATGTTGACTTAACAAATTAAGTTGCAATTTTGAAGATTGCACAATGTGTGTTATCAGTTAGAGCTTTCATCTATTCAAAAGTAATAAGTGATGATGCTCATCAATTAAAAGGCACTATTTTTATTATAAAGTCTCTCCATTTCTAGCAATTTCCCAGTTTGCCTGCTATGTTATACCATAGGCCACACCCTAGAATTCATAAATTCCTGATTTGTTTACCTAAAGATACTAAGAAAAATCAGATATATTCTATGAAAAGCATTTCAAATTCTGTTAGCAGATATTACTGAAGTATGAAGTGTTTTGGCCAAATTCCTTTTCCCCAGGGAGGGAAGAATGAGATTCAAGTGAGCTATAATATTTTCTCCTTAATTGTTATGAAACAGTTCTGTGTAGGCAAAGAGAAAAATGTTTAAAAGCAGGAAATCAAATCCCAGATGATTTCAAACAAAATTGAAAACAGGAATAAAAGGAATAAAGGAGAATAAAAACTAGACACATATGTCTGCTCCTTTTATTTTTGATTATGTTGTTTATTTACATCCCCAAAATTGTCCCCTCCCAGAGTTCTTCACCCTATTCCCCCCTCCCTTCACCTCTGAGAGGGTACTCCCCTTGCCCCTAGGTATTTCCCTTCCCTGGATCATCAAGTCTCTATAGTGTTAGGAGCATCCTCTCCACTGAGGCCAGACAAGGCTTGGAGCTTCCAGAGACTAAGCCACCAACCAAAGAGCATACAGGGACATATATGTCAGCAACTTCTGATCTCATTCCTGCCCATACTCCCTAGCCTCTTGCCACAGAGTTTACTTCTCATTACTCAGATGTATCATATTTCTTCTCTCTTAGCTTTTGTGTTGTCCTATCTCTTTACTAGAAATACCTTCTAAGTCCTGAGGAATCTAATTCTTTCTTAGAACTCTTAGTATAGTGTACTTCTTGAGAGTCTATATTTTGAATCCAGATTTGTGTGGTTTTGAGTTCCATATCCACTATTAACTTATAAGGTGGTATTACCTTGTTTGGCCTTAGTTTTACTGTGTATAAAATGGAAATAATAACCTTACCTCCTACAATTGTATTAAATAAGCCAAGTAATACTTATGATGATTCTTTTCCATCATTAGAATTCATGTTTTACTTGTTCACTGTCTCATTCGCTGTGAAATTTAAATAGCGAAACAATTATTCACCTCTATAAATTAAGAGGTCTCTTCCAAATTGGGAGTGAATTAACTTCAATGTTGGTCATGCCCACCAATCAGATTAGGTGTTTTTGTCCACAGGACCTAAAATACAGTTTCATTATTTTGGTAGTTCAAACCCTTCTTAAACAAGTTAATACTATTATCACTAAGTGCTATATCAGCATATCCTTGATTGCATCTATGTATCCATTTTTTTTAAAACGATTTATTTATTTATTTTATATATGTGAGTACATCATTGCTCTCTTCAGACACACCAGAAGAGAGCATCAAATCCCATTACAGATGGTTTTGAGTCCCATGTGGTTGCTGGGAATTGAACTCAGGACCTTTGGAAGAGCAGTTAAGTGTTCTTAACCGCTGAGCCATCTCTCCAGCCCCTATGTATTCATTTAATAGCTTTCTTTGCAAGTGAATATCAACAGTAATATGCTATTAAAGCTTTATTTTTATTTTTAGTGGCAATGCTCCTTAACAAAAGACATAGTGTATAGCTTATCACAAGCTTCATTACACTCGACCCTGCTGATCTTTATAATTTAGATCAACATTTATTGACCAACATGTTCCAATGGACTCATTTGAATTCAGTCAATACAATCAACCTGCTGAGCATCTCAATATAGGTCAATAAATTTATATTCAGACATTAATGACTTATTAGTTGAAAGCTTTATGAAGCAATACAAGACAGTATCTTGTTAGGTACATTACTTCTGTCATTCATTTGACTTGGAGGTTCTGGCCTTGTTGAGAAGAAGGTTGTAGCAGAGTTTAAAATGTTAACAATCAAATTGTATTCATACATATTCCATATATAACCCTGCAAATCACAGAATGGATAAAGATCTATAGACTACCACTTTAAAATAACAGGCCTTTCATCAAACACATCTGGGAGATGTGACAGAGTAGAAGCATTTGTGTTCAGTTACATTCTTGTGCTGTTGTGCTTGCTCCTAGCATATTTTAATCAGAATTTCAAATTTTGTTCCTCCCAAATCTGCCTCATTTATGCATTGTTTATGAGTGTGAGTATATATTCTTCTCAGCAGGGCTTTGTGATTTGAATAGTTGCCTGGATTCAATATTAATAAAGAGTTGGACTTTATTAGGTTTCTCTACCTTTCCATCCTGGGAAACTATTTTGCATACAATGTTCGTCAAGATAGTAACAGGAAAAACAATCACAAGAGTTTAGACACCTGTCTGTAATTCATCTTGTTATTTGCTGCATTCTTGTCATATTTTCTGAACTCTATGTGATCAGAAATAGAATACAGGCATACTTGGCTCACTTTGCTTGGTGGTAGGGGGTTTGGTCGGAAAAGCTGTGACAGATAAGAAGTGACATTCCTTAGGATTCACTTTTGGATCTAAAAAAGACAGCAATTTGTACCAACATTAAGTATGATGTGTAAATAATGCCACCATTTGAATTTGTAATGTTTTCATGAAGTTTGACTTCATTTTCATTTTATTCTTTTTTTTTTTTTTTTTTAATCAAGGCAGGGTCTCACCATGTAATTAAGCTGCCTTGGATCTTTCTAGATAATCTGGGCTATCCTTGACCTCACAATCCTCTTACCTTAGCTTCTTGAATGTTGTAATTTCACCATGACTGTCTTCTTTCCATTAGACCAGTAATTCTCAATAGGGCATGATTTTACTTCCCTGAGGAACATGTGACAATATCTGGAGACATTTTAATTGACATAGCTGGTATGCCAGGGTAGAGGTTCTTACTGAGACACAGTGAGTATTAGCCATGAAACATTAATTGTATATGGCAACCTCTACCCAAGAGTTATCTGGGCTGGATTTTTCATGATACTAAAAAACCTGCTTTTCAGAACTATCATACATTTTGCTTTAGTTCTAGTCATCAGAAGGAGAATCCATGATTCATTCTCTCAGCTAGCTCACATTATGTAACTCTGTTTTTAAATTGCCATTTACCTGTATCAGATACACAGCAGTGCATCTACTTCTCCATATGAGGGAAATTGTTTTCTGTTAACTGATAACCTCACCTTAGTAGTTTCTTTCCGAGCACATCAAAGCTCACAGTAAGACTTGCTGCAGCAAGTGCACTTTTGAGTGGTTTTATGGCATCTAAAGACTCTCTTTGACTTTCATACTGTGCTGCACTATCGTTTATAAGCTAGCAGTAAATTATTTATGGAGATTGGGCTCCCTCTTTCTTCCTCCCTTCCTCTTTCCTCAGTCTCTTCTCTCTCTTTGCTAATTTGCTTTCTTCTCTCTCACATCCACTCCCTCTGTCTCTTACTTTCTCCTAAAACTGTATTTTATCTGGAAGCAAGATTTTAAGTGAAAGCTATCCTGCCTTTCTTTGTGTGTTTGTGGCAGGGAGGATGGGTAGCTGTCCTCTTGTCATTTATGTAAGACTTTTTATAGTACTAAAGTAATCTCTTTTGATAGTTTTAAAATCTCTTGTATAAATAATTAACTAACTCACATATACAACAACTCATTATTTTTTTGTTTGGTCCTTAAGAATTCCTGTTTCTTTTTTATAGATTAACGTACAGAAAAGAGAAAGCCAACAAAGGATGACTATGTAAGTGCATATAGATTTATGTATCTATCTGCATCTGGATACAAATAAGGTCTGTTTAACATATTCAAGTTAAAAGTGAATGAATATAGCTATATTCCAATAAAAACTGTAATTATGGACACTGAACTTGTGAAGTATAATCCTTGGCATCCATATGGTTTTGTTGTCAAGTCTTTAATGACTACCAACATCCTCATTTGATGAAGACCCCTATATAAAATAGCAAACTTTTGCTTGTAATATATACAATCCTCCATTAATATTAATTCTTCTCTAGATTACTCAAGACACAAATCATAAATATATCTTATGAAAATATTTGTTATTCTATATGTTTTAGGATTTTCTTGAATATTTTATTTCAAAGGGGAGAGTGGGAAGGGGACAACATTTGAAAAGTAAATAGATAAAATAATAAAAAAAAGATAAAATAAGAATGAACTAAAAAATATATTTATTTTACACACATGAGTAAATTTTAGTTTACAAGCATGATGTTTTTGCCTTCATGTTTTGTATGTGTACCATTTGTTTGCCTGGAAATTTATGGAGGTCAGAAAAGGGTGTGGAGAACTCCTGGAACTAGGGTTACAGTTGGTTGTATAAGCTGACTTGTAGGCATGAAGAACCAAACCCAAGTCCTATGTAAGAGCAATAAGGACACTTTTCTTACCAACTGAGAATCTATATAGGACTCATTTTTTTTTTTTGTTGTTTTCAGTCTGTGATTGGTTGAATTTGTAGGCTTATAGGGAGGAAACCATGCAAACTGATGGATAGTTTTATATCGGTTGAGCTCTAAGAACAAAGAACTCAGAAAATTGTCTCTAGACAACCAAATAACCCTATTAAAAAATGGGGTATGGAGCTAAACAAAGAATTCTCAACTGAGGAAAAAGCTAATAGCCGAAGAAGCACCTAAAGAAATGTTCAGCATCCTTAGTCATCAGGGAAATGCAAATCAAAAACAACCCTGAGATTCCATCTCACACTGGTCAGAATTGCTAAGATCAAAAACTCAGGGATAGTAGATGCTGGCAAGGATGTGGAGAAAAGAAGAACACTCCTCCATTGTTGGTGGGATTGCAAGATGGTGCAACCACTCTGGAAAACAGTCTGGTGGTTCCTCAAAAATTGGACATATCACTACCTGAGGACCCAGTATACACTCCTGGGCATATACCCAGAAGATGCTCTAACACATAACAAGGACATAGCTCCACTATGTTCATAGCAGCTTTATTTATAATAGCCAGAAACTGGAAAGAATCCAGATGCCTTCAACAGAGGAATGGATACAAAATAAAAAAAAAAAAAAGAAATCATTTAGGATTGTCATTACTTTCCTGTTCTTGTGATAAACACCCTGACAAAAGAAAATGAAAGCAAAGAGATTTTATTTTGTCTAGAGTTCAAATCACAATTGATAAGGCACCAGTTTTCAGGTAAAGTTTACGATTATTTTATATTATCGGAAAAAGAGTGCAAAGCAGGCTCCCTATCCCATAGTCAATAAGCAGAAAAACAACGAATCTTGTACTTAGGTAACTTTCTTCTTTTTATATGTACAGGATCACCCTTAATTAGCTCATAAAATAATAGCCCATGGAATGCAAGCGGGTCCCCTTTTGAAGTGACTTATGCCATCAAGTTGATATATTAAAAGAAGAGCTTTTTTGTAAACCTAATCCTTTTAAAAACATAATAATTCTGAGTATTTGATGCCATTTCAATTCCAGCATTAGAGGCAGAAGGAAATTTAACTTCTGTGAGTTCAAGGATAGCCTGATCGGATAGTGATCAAAAGGAATTTAGGCTAGCCAGGGATACATGTAACCCTGGGTGTTTTTGTTGGGTGTGTGTGTTGTGTGGTGTGTTTGGTATGGGGGTAGTTACATTTTCTACTGAATTTTTGCTGATACATTTCAACACCATTCTGTTTTTTTTATTCTTTCCTTTTAAAGGCAAATTTTCTAAACGTGGGGGTTTTTATTAATTTTAAATTGAAAAAATAAACAAATACATACTAAAATTTTTTTAAAAAATATAGATAAGATAATAGATATGATATAGATTAGATATAGATTTTGATTTATAAAATTCAGGGGGAAAAAAACTCCGGGTTTTTACAAAAAATTTAATTTAAGGAGAAAAATTTTCTTCCCGGAATTTTTAAAGTGACTTTAATAATTCAAAAGATAATGCTATTCAGCAAGAATGGCCCCCCAAAGGTTTTAGGGGGAAAAAGAAAAACTATGATGGAGTTTGGGGTTTTAAACTTGTAAGATTTTTTAAAAAAATGGTTGCCAAAAAGGGAAAGGAAATGGGGGGGGGAAAAAAAGAGGAATGTATCCCAAAAAAACCTCAGGAGTTTATGAAAGAGGGGGGGTTTCACCCCAAAGCATAATTTTTGTGTTTGCCAAAAAAAAAATCAGTAAAAAGGGTTTTTTTTTATCTTTTTTTGGGTTTTTGAAATGTTTTTTGTTTTAGATTCACAGTGAAATTTTAAAATTTTTTTTAAAGTTCACTTAGATTAAAAAGTTGTGGTATCTGGGGTTTTGGGTTTTAATAAATGGCCCCCCTTTGGGTCATTTGTTTGAATATTGGCCCCCAAAAAAAATTAATCTTTGGGAGTGATTTAATTTTTGGGCCCTTTTTGGAAAAGGGGGTCACTGTAAAGGATTTTGGGGGGTTTGAAGTATGCCCCAATCACTCCCTTTTGGTCCCTTCCCTATTTTTTTTTTGGTTGTTTTTCTCAGCGTTCCCGCTGCCTGCCTTTTTCTTTTCCCGGATTCTAATCTGGAACCAAAAAGTTTTGTTTTGTTTTTTTTAAAATTTCCAGGCATTTTTTTCCCTCAAGCAATAGAAAAGTAAATAAAACCAAAAAGGAAGGGGCTGTAAAACTGTTTTGCCTATTAAATTTTGGGAATTTTAAAAAAATTAAAAAAAGGGGGTTTAATTTTTCCCTTTCCAATCCTTTTCCCTTAAAGAAGTTTTTTTTTTTGTTTTTATGGTTTTTTTTATTAAATTTTGTAAAATTTTGGTTTTTTAATTGTTTTTTTTTTTTTTATTTTTTTTTTTTTTTGTTTCCCGTGCGTTTTTTTGGGGTTTTTTTTGGGGTTTTTTGGTTTTTTAAGACTTTGTTTTGGCCGTTTTTTTTTGTTTTTTTTTATTTTTTAAAAATTTTTTTTTGAATTTGGGGTGGGTTTTTTCCCTGGGGAAAGTAATTCTTCCTTTTTTTTTTTTTGGTTTTTTTGGGTTTGTGTCCCTAAAAAAATTTTTAAATTTTTTTATTTAAAAAAAAATTTAAAATTTTTATTTTTTTTGGAAAATTATATATTATATATTAAATTTTACATTTTTTAAGGAAATATTCTTCCCAATCCTGTTTAACAGTTTTATATTTTACCTTCCTTTATCTTTTTTCCCCTTTTTCCCCCAATGTTAAGTCTTTTCCCCTTTTCCCCTTTTCTTTTTTTATGCAGTTTTAAATTGGATTGTCCTAAAATCCATTGAATAAAAATATACTTTTAACCCATTTTAGTTTTATTGTGGATCCCAGTTTCATTTTCCAGAAATTTAAAAATGTTCTCTCATTAGGTTAGTATGGTTCTTGGTGCTTGGTGTTACAAAAACAATACAAATATTTTTTAAAAAATTTTTTTTTCTCTTTTTTTTAAATAAAAATTTAAATATGTTTTTAATAAACAACAACACACACAAACCCAAAATATAATAATAATTTTTGAGTTTATTTTGTTTTTTCTTTTCCCTTTTCTCTTTTGGGGTTTCCTGTTTTTTTCTTGGCCTTGTAACCCGTTGCAAAAAGTTTTTTTAATAGGAAATTTTTTAAATTTTTAGGAAAGACCCTTTTTCGTTTTGCCCTTTTCCCCTGCCTTTTTGACCCCCTTTTATTTCAAAAATTTAGAAAAAAAAAAGTTTGCTTAAAAAATTTACCATTCCAAATTTAGGTGGGTTTTTTTTTGTGTATTTTGTTTTGCCCCTTCTTTCGATAAAAAGTGGAAAAGTTTTAAAAATTTTTTTTCTTCTATTTTTTTAAATATAGGAATAAAAACCCAAGATACTGGGTTATTAAAAATTAATAGGGCAATGTCCAAAAGTGAAATTTTTTTTGAAAATTTTTCTTTTTTAACTTTTTTTTTAAAAAGGGTTCTCGGTAAATAAAGGTGGTGTTTAGTGTTTTTAATCAGGGGTTTTTTAATTATTTTAAAACATTTTTTAAAAAAATGGGAAATTTATTAGGAAAAAAAAAGGGTTTTTTTTTTTTATTTCCTCCTCTTTCTCCTTTTCTCCCCTTCTTTTTCTCTCTTTCCTATTTTCCCCCTTTTCCTCCTTTTAGATTAATTTTTAGTATTTTTGTTTGATAATTTCTTAAACTAGAAGGCTACTTCCCCTTTTCCTGTTTTTTTCTTCCTGCCTCCCCTCCAATTTTTTCTTTCTCTTTTAAAAAAAAATTTTTTTAAAGGGGTTTTTTGGGGTTTGGTCCCGGAAATTCTTGTTAAAAAAAAGTTTCCCTTAAAATTAGGATTGTCTACCTTTTCTGAGTGGGAAATTAAGGGAGCTCTGGCTTTGTTTTCTTTAAATTTGTTTTAATGGAGAATTAATTATTTAAAAATATATTTCTCTTTGTTAGGCCAAAATATAAAAAAAGTAGACTTTGGGGAAAAAAACTAAAAATTTTTCTTTACAAAAAAAAATTAACCCTATCTTTTTGGAAAAAAAGAATTTATAAAAAATTTTAAAAATAAAAACAGAGAAAATTTTAAAAAGGGGTTTAGGGTTTAAAAATTTTTTTTTTTTTTTTGTTTTCTTGGTAAAAATATTTGGGGTTTTTTTTTTAGTTTATTATTATTTTTGTAGTACAGAATAAAACTTATTTTAAGTGTATTTTTAAAAATTTATTTGTTGAGATTTTTAAAGCCAAAAGGAGAGAAAATAAGTAATAAAATTTAGCTAGGTTAACAATTTTCTTGTTCGCTTTAAATTATACCCCTTTTTTTACTACTTTAATTTACCCTTGCTCATTTCACCCTAAAATCCCAACATCAATTTTTTTTATTTTTTTCTAATAAACCATCCCAAAAAGATCTTTTGTTCTTTTCTTTCTGATTTTCCTTTTTTCTGTTTATCCGGCTTTCTCAATTTTTTTCCAATATTTTCTAGGGTTTAGGGTGAAATGATTCCCCAAATGCCTCATTTTTAAAAAAAAAATTTTTTGATTTTTTACCATTTTTTTTTCTTAAGCCAATTATTTTCCAAAAAATTTCAATTTTAGAAAAAAAGGCCTAGGGGCGTTGGAAAAATATTCTTTGATTCTAATGATTTAGGCAAGTTTAAGGTTTTAAAAAGAAAATGGGAACCTTTGGGGGGACCCCCAAGATTTAAGGAAAAATTAAAAAAAAAACGGTTGGCTATTTCTTTTAAATATTTAGCATAGATATTTTTTAGGCTTTATCATGCAAAATTTAAAAAGTAAAATTTTGCATTTTTAGTGAAATGTTTCACTTTTTTCCCCTTTTGGTTTGTGTAAACCCAACTTTAAATGTTTCTTTATTTAAAAATTTTTTAAAAAAAACCCAAATGGACCCCTTTTCCCCCGGAATCCCCCCAAGGTACTCTTTTTGGGAGGGGGAAGGTAGACCGGTGTCGTTTTGCCATTGGTCTTTTTTGGGGGTTTTTTTTTTTTTTTTTTTTTTTTTTTTTTTTTTTTTTTTTTTTTTTTTTTTTTTTTTTTTTTTTTTTTTTTTTTTTTTTTTTTTTTTTTTTTTTTTTTTTTTTTTTTTTTTTTTTTTTTTTTTTTTTTTTTTTTTTTTTTTTTTTTTTTTTTTTTTTTTTTTTTTTTTTTTTTTCCCCTTTTTTTTTTTGCCGGGGGGCAAAAAGTTCTTAAGGAAAATCTTTTTTTTTTAAAAAAGGGTTTTTTGATTTTTTTAATTTTCTTTCTTTTTCCTTACCCTTTATTTTGGGTTTTCCCCTTTTCCCAAAACTAAATAATGGCCCAAAATTTCTCACACTTTGAGAACAGTGCATATAGGTGCCAGGAGCCTCCATCAGACCCATGTATTATGGTCTTTGGTTGGTTTGAGAACTCTCTGGGGTCCAGGTTAGTTGACTCTGTTGGTCATCCTATGGAGTTCCCATGCCCTCGGGTCCTTCAATCCTTCCTCCAACTTTTTTCCTTAATTAGTCCAATTCTATAATAGATTAGTCAATTCCTCTACTTTATCTTTAAGTCCTGATAGTCTATCTTTTACTTGATTCATTCTACTTTTCCTCTGAGTTTTCTAGTCGTGTTACTTCAGCTTTTGTTTTCTTCAGTATTTCTATTTTCTTACTGAATTCAGTCTCCAAATACTGAATTGTCCTGATCATTTCTTTCAGCAACCTATTAATGTTTTCCTGGACTTTACCCAGTTTATTCTTATCCTCTTTAAGTTCACTGAGGTATCTGTTAGTATCCTCTTTAAATACAAATACTTTCATCATGTTTATGATTATTCTTATAAAACTATGTGTCCTGGAAGTCATCAAAGTAACTTTTATTGGATAAAATTTCTATAGTATTACTAGTTGGATGGCTAGGGGTAACAAGTGATCTTGGCCTTTCATATTATTTGTATTTTTGAAATGTGACCTGTGTTGGTTGTGTATCTAATGTGAGATTCTAGCCTGCCTCATTGAATGGAAGATCTGTGTTTGCTATTGCTAGAATTTAATTGATTTCAGACATATGAGTTGGTAGCTCATCTGACTGGGCTGGTTCATAGGCCAGGAGACCTGAAATAGGCATTCTGGGAGTGTGGAAATGGCTTAGGCTGGTGGGGACCTGGGGCACTCACCTGGCTGGAGTGCTGTGAAAGTTGTAAACTATACCTAGGAGTATAGGATTGACTTGAGCTAATGCATATGGGAACACTAAGCTAGATGGATCGTGAGCAGGCTGAATGGCCCAAAGTAGGCCTGGGAGGATGGGGAAGGTAAGGACAGGTGGTCGCTTGGGCAGTCATCTGGATCTTTTTGTTTGTTTTCCCCTTAAGCGTCAAAGTTCTTTAATTTCAGGATCTTGATGATTTTCTACTTTATTTTTTTTTCCTTCTAAAACTTTAATCATTGTAAAATTTATATTTGCATGCATGATACATAATTATGTGTTAGGTTTGTGTAATACACAGAAGTTGTCCAATTATCCATTAACATTTCTTAAAATGACTCCTGGCTTCTTTGTTGAGTTCAAAATTTATCTGCATTTATGTACACTTATTATTGTGCTTTTGCTTTCTACTTTTCACCTGCTATTATATATATATATATATATATATATTATATATATATATATGTTTTGTATATATATATATATACACCTATAGTTTTACTATTAGTATAGTCTCTTAATTGGAGCAGCTTATAGTAAGTTTTAAATTCATGAGATGTACATTTCTAACTTTGCTGTTTGAATAGTAGCTTATAAATATAATTTAATATTTATTCTATATTCAGTTTTCCCCAAAATACTTTAAAATTATCTTTGTCTAATTGGTTTGTTTGAATCAGAATCCAGAGCTGAGGATATTGCTCAGTAGTGGAGCCCTTGTGCTATACTGAGGCCCTGGATTTGATCTGTAGCTGTGAAGAAAACAAATAGGATGTAGCAAAATATATATCGTGGATTATATTGTCTCTTAATTGTTTTCTTTAAGGAGGTCTGCTCTCCCAATTTAATATGCCATAAAACAAACAAACAACTTGCCAATAATAAGCCACATAAGCCACATTCTCATTTTGGCTAATTTTCCCTTTCATGCTGTCATTATTTTATTTTTGAGACGAATTTCCATTATGTAGCTTAGGCTGGCATGGGATTTCCTATGGATCTCATGGTTGGCATGAATTTATTGTAGTCCACATGCTTCAGTCTAGACTCATGCTGTGATTATAGGGTGTCTACTTATGGTGTCATTTAAAGTGTTTTGAATTTTTCAGATGAAGAAATGAATGAATATCGTAGCTGCTTTTCAGATTGCTTTTTAACTAATATATCTGACCTAATATTTAGTTATTCTGGCTTAAGTGCTACTGTGTTTGGTGACTTCAGAAAATTTTGGCATTTATCTGGTCCCTGTAAAATTCTCCATTAACCTTTCATCAAGTGGAATTAGCATAGATTGATGCTGTTTCTCCAGATTCATTATTTATCCACTTCCCTTTATTTTTGTCTTCTGTATATGAGCAGTTTGCCTACATGTAGGTCTGTGCACAACCTGCATGCAGTGCCCATGGAAGCCACAGGAAATCCTTGGATTCACCAACTAAAGTTGCAAGCAATTTTGAGTTGCCATAAGACTGGGACTCAAACCCAGGTCCTCTGAAAGAGCACCCAATGCTCTTAACAGCTGAGCCACCAATCCAGCCCCTAGACTCATTATTTAACTAATGATTGTGCAATGGTAGCATTCTTAGATATGCTTTTCCCTTAACTAACTGGAAGATTCATATATAGAATGATTTTCCTCTATCAATCCTTTAGTTCTCTTAAAATATATTTAACAAAAGGAAAGTAAGGATGTATGTTCAATTCTTTATTATTGATGTTCAGAATAACAAGTGTGCCCCTAATTGTGACCGGTAATTATTGTTAGTCTTATTATGAATTTAGCATTTTATACACTTAAATTTATTAGTCATTATTTCTGATGATTAAATTGTCTGATCTTCACTGAACTCTAAGTTTCTTCATCTCATGATTTACCAGTTAGTCTTTAATAGCTAGCTTCTTTGCTGTCTGGCATAGCCATTTCTCCAAGGACTCCCTAGAAGTTTTAAATAAAAAGTAGCATTTAGAAGCCATATTTTGGGAACCATGGTGAAACACACACACATCTTGCCTATTGTCGTTGTTTAGCTCTTGAGTCCTAAAGCTGTTTAAAACCTTCATGGAAATTTTTATAATTATAGATTTCTCACATGTGTGGTGAATTGTCAATATAAAAGACTGGTTCTATAAGAAGAGTTTATTAACTCCATGTCCTAAAATGGCTTTCCTGAATTCCTGTAGCAATTTATTAGCTTGTCTATGGTTGGAAGGGATTGGGACATTTAGGAGGAAAATAATTTACTGAAGGATTTCTTTGAGGCAACAATTCACTACAGTATAAATATCCTGCCAGTGGGGCTGAATTACTGTTAAGTATATAAGAAGGACTACTTTTAACCATATATCAATGTTTGCTTTATGTTTGGTCACCTATTTCTCTTTCATCATTGTCAAACTTAGTTTCCTGTCATATTTGTTCACTCAAAATTGGAGGAAAAAAAAGACATACCTTAGGATTAAATCTGCTGTGGGTATATACATTTTTATTAAACTAGACATCACTCTGAATGTGTGGGTTTTAAAGTGACAAATTTTGTATGGAACTTGCTAGATTATCTTGAATAAAGTTATGTTCTACTTTGCATAAATGTGTTTATTCTGTTATTTACATCTGAAAATGACTTTTTCTCATTGGTAATGCCTGCTGGAATAGAAAAAATAATTATATAATTCTGCAATCCTTTGACAGTATGAAGGCAGGTGCTGTCTATTGCCTTGGTCTGTCTAATTTTCATTTTCAAGAAATGAGAAAGGTCAAGGATTGCTTCATTTTGTGATTTAAAATTCAAATTATAAACTTTCTTGTGGTCTGTATGTTCTTTGCCTACTTTTTTCTAAGTCTTATTTGCATGTAATATTAGAATAAACAAAATTGTACATGAGAAGGATTCTAAGTATTTGACTCTCTTTATGTCTATATTATGTCTATGTTTGTACCTTTATATCCCTACATATCTATTCTCTACCAAGTTAGATGGTTCTACTTGTAAGAACTGGCTGAATTTTAAAATATGTTTTCTTTGTCTTTGCTTGTTCAAACTTATCAGTCAACATCTTTTAGTAAGCTGGGCCTGGTCCTCCATTTCCTATAATCCTAGCACTTGGGAAGCAGGAGGTAGCAGGAGGCAGGAGGCAGGAGGCAAATGGAGGCAGGAGGCAGGAGGCAAATGGAGGCAGGAGGCAAATGGAGGCAGGAGGCAGGAGGCAAATGGAGGCAGGAGGCAAATGGAGGCAGGAGGCAAATGGAGGCAGGAGGCAGGAGGCAGGAGGCAGGAGGCAGGAGGCAGGAGGCAGGAGGCAGGAGGCAAATGGAGGAAGGAGGCAGGAGGATCCAGAGTTCAAACCCATCATAGTACTTGGGAAATGGGAGGCAAGAAGAACAGAAATCAAGGCCATGTTCAGCTATACCATGAGATCAAGGCCAAAGTAATCCCCCTCCAAATTCCAAAGTACTAATAATTTAAAGTAAAGCACTAGTAGGTATCAGAGAAAAAAATGTAGACATCTGACTTGTGATGTGCATATGTTTGTTGATGATCCATGCCCAAAAATGTTTTGCCCAAGTAAGCATTTTAGTAGTCTCTATCCAGCCCTTCAACAGGAACATTGATTACTGGCCTCTAGTTCTTGCATAGATGATGACATCACTCTAGTTATTTTGTAGCAGGAATAGGGCATATCTGTTTATTGTGCAGCATAGAGTCAGGGGTCTTAACAAATATTTTGGCTCTACTTGTATTCCATCTGAAATAAAATGAACTGCAGATAAGGCTTTAATAACAGCTCCATTTATGTATCCTTCACATTGCATGACAGTCCATTGTGTAGCACTGGGGCAAACCATTTCCCTTGTCTTTGCATTTTATTTATGAATTTTACATGAAATCATTACCATTTTTGTATTCAGTTCTTTTTCCATAGCGGAAGCAGGAATCTAAACAGGCTGTTACATTTCAAAGACACATTCATTAGGCCTGAATTATGAGTTCAGCACATCCTGAAAATAGGAACTGCTCAGAACCTCCTCACAGCTGTCGTTTTGCCTCTCCCTTACAACTGCCATCGTCCTACACAGAATGACGACGCCATTTCCACACCCACCAGATGTTTTTGCCACCATTTTAGGGCGTCAGCCTTGAATACAGCGATTTGGGTTTTTTATCACAATCAAAATAGGCTGCTTTTAAAGAAGATGGGAGAATGAAAAGAGAAGGTTGTTGGCATTAGCATGGAGATGCTGGAAAAAAAAGAATGATTTTAGTCATTCTTCAGAAGGTAGAAAAATCTGAATATTTGTGTTGTATAAAGATAAGAGACCTAGCCAACATCTGTAAAAGAA
The DNA here is from genome assembly GCA_021653895.1 of Mastomys natalensis. Classification (NCBI taxonomy): domain Eukaryota; kingdom Metazoa; phylum Chordata; class Mammalia; order Rodentia; family Muridae; genus Mastomys; species Mastomys natalensis. Next base: position 164,861 of record JAJTUV010003048.1, read on the forward strand.
GAGTGGCTTATCCATATAAAATATCACATTTTAGTCCTAAAGGAAAGACAATAAATACCATCCTTGATATTGTTTTAGACTAACAAATTAATATACTTATTTTAATATGATAGTAACATATTATAAAGTCATACAGTTGTATGAAGATATCATCTGATAGAAATATCAGTTATATATATTTTGTGTGTCTGCTAAATTCTCTGAGGGCAGAAATTGAATGACGAGAATTCAGGAGTTCCTAAAAATAAGGAAAGATGTGAAAAATGTAAGGGAATTTTAATTAAAATCTAGTCATCAGGCCTTCTTGAATGTCAATGTTTATTCATATCAATATAACCAACCTTATTTGTATTTATCAAACACTGTGGTAGATATTGGAGGTAATTATATTAGGTTGTAATGAAAGCTTGGATAAGGCATGAAAATGAGTCTTTATAATGTGTCCCATGTGTTTTAAGTACTTGTTATGTATCTTGTTTAATTTGGCCCTTTAAATTTTCATGACAAGGAAGAATTTATACCCTAAGATTACAATGAAGATTTTAGATTGAATATCATCAGCTGATTTTTTCCATGTGACATATGGCAGAATAATTGTCTCGATCTCTATCTTTTTAAATAAAATTATTGTATTTCATTTGAACAAAGTCCTGAGTTTCCAAGTACATCAACATGGAAGGGCATTTCAGGGTAGGCTTCTGAAAATTAAAAAACTTTTTGTTTTTGGCAGTTACTAGGAATTTAGGAAAGTTGGTGTCTGAAATAAATGAATGGGAATAGAGAGGCAAACCATTATATGTTGCCACATAGCTTAGAAAGTATTTACTCTTAATTTATTATTTGGGAATTTCATATATGATATAATATGTTTTGAGAAAATCTACCCCCTACTGCCTCTCATGTAATTCTTTCCATGTCTATGCCTAACATTTTTCTCTCCCAACTTTGTGTATTCTTTTTAAAAACCCACCAAGGCCATTTAGTGCTCCCAGTATGTGCATGGATGTAGAGCCATCTACTGGAGAGTACAGGTAGTAACCACAGATGGGTTAAATCCCTGAAGAAAACTAACTTTTCCTCAGCAGTCATCAATTGCCAATAGCTTTCACCTAGAGGTGGACTTCATGAGCCCTTCCTCAATCCATGGCTGAGATTTTGTCCAGTATGTATTTTGCACATGTCTTGTGTATGCAGTCAAGCCACTCTAAGCTCATGCATATAATGGACATGTTATGTCCAGGAAACACTACTATTCAGCAGTCCTCCATTAACCCTGAGTCTTACAAACTTTTACTTCCTCTTTCATGGTGATCTCTAAGCCTTGAGGGGAAAGTGTGATAATCTGTAATCCATTTGGAGATGAGAAATCAATTCTATAAATGAAAACTCAAAGATACCTTCCTAGCATTTTGTGTCACTTTACTTGTTTGATTTTCTTTCCTCGGTATAATGAATGTCAATCATGTATGCATAGTTCATTTTGTTAGGAGAGACTCCATCATGTAGACATATTACAAGCTCTACATTCAATTGTTGATAAAAGTGGGCGGTGGTGGCGCACGCCTTTGATCCCAGCACTTGGGAGGCAGAGGCAGGCAGATTCCTGAGTTCGAGGCCAGCCTGGTCTACAGAGTGAGTTCCAGGACAGCCCAGCCTAGACTACACAGAGAAACCCTGTCTTGAAAAACAAATCAATTGTTGATAAAGTACCCATTATCATAGTTTTGATCATTATAAATGAAGCTTTTAATTTACAAACAATATCTGCTGGCAAAAGGAATATCAGTTATCTTCAATGGAGTGTCCATGGGTATATAAACCACACTCCAGGGCAGTCCTATGTCCAGGAGTAGTTGGCCAATACAACATGAACTCAGTAGTTGTTTTGTTTATTTTTGCTTGCTTACATGGTGTATGTGTATGGGGGTATGTGTGGACTTTTTTGCTTTGTCTTATATTGTTTTTTCTGGGTTTTGTCTTGTTGATCTTTTGTTTGTTTTGATTTTTGTTTTTTTTTTTTTGTGTTTTGTTGTTGTTTTGAGACATAAAGACAAGAAAAAACAAAGTTGGGTGGGTAAGGATGTGGGAAGAATGTGGGGTGAGTTGATGGAGGGAAACAGGAAGAAAAATATCTTTATAAAGAATGCATTCAAAAATAAATGAATCTTTTATGTACTTACAAGTCTTTGGGAGGAAGTATGTTTACATTTTCTGGTAGCTCTCTAGCTATACTTGTATGACAGCTTAAAATTTTCCCTTAAATATCTGTGTTTTAAAGTAGATTTTTTGTAGAAAGTACAGCACTGCTGGTTGCATTTTAATCTATTCTGACAATCTGTGTCTTTTGATTAGAATAATTAGATCATTTCTTGAAACCTGATTGCAGAATTAACACGTTTATGCCACTTTTTTCTGCATCTTCTTTGCCATACATATGCTATTAGTCTTATATTGTCTACTCATTATATTTTCATTTAAATAATTTGAACATGTACTTTTAAATTTTATTTCCTCTCTATATATTTTATGCTATAACTATTTAGTTTTTTCCTCAGACATAAATTAAGTCATATAGTATTTATTTTAATTTACCAATTTCCATAGTCTGCTTTGCAACAATATTATACTGTCTTGTAAATAACATTAAAACTGTTATGCTAGTAATCATTTTTATTTCTTCTATTGTATTTTCTGCTATTTCTAAGACACAAAGTGAAATTAATGTACATAGTGAAATCCTAAACTGTAAAGTAGATCCTTCCTAGATGCCTGTCTTAGTTAGGGTTTTTACTGCTGTGAACAGACACCATAACCAAGGCAACTCTTATAAGGACAACATTTAATTGGGGCTGGTTTACAGGTTCAGAGGTTCAGTCCAGTATCATCAAGGTGGGAGCATGGCAGCATCTAGGCAGGCATGGTACAGGAGGAGCTGAGAGTTCTACATCTTGATTTCTCAGGCAGCAGGAAGAGACTGATTTCACTGGCCAGACTCAAGCATATATATGTGAGACCTCAAAGCCCTGGCTCTACAGTGACATGCTTCCTCTAACTAGGCCATATCTTCTCTGATAAGGGCCCACCTCCTAATAATGCCATTTCCTGTAGGCCAAGCATAGTCAAGCCACTACATTGCCTCCTCCATTTATATTGCATTATATATATTGCTGCTCGAAAATGTGTTTTAAGCAATGGTGATCATTGGCTTATTGAGGATGGCTTGTCAGAGCACAACCTGTGGCCCTGAAATTTGGCAATACTAGAAATGTTAAGGAATCACAGATTTGCTAGATGTCCAAAAGAACAGTTCAGTCAATAATGATTTATAATTAATTAATTTTATTTAAAAATTATCAATATATTTTATACGGCATAATGATTTTTAATATGCATTGTTCAACAATTCCATATTACCTCACATTTATCATTCTTCATGGTGAGAACACTAAAACTCTCAAGTGTTTTGAAAAATGTAATATAGCCACAACAATTATTAATTGATGGCATATGAAAAAAGACTATCACAAAGGTTAAAATATGCTCATGATACCACAAAACCATAACATAGTCAATCTTGTCCACCCATAAACTAAATAATTCATAGGAAATAGGCCAGCATCACTCAAAAATAATGCTTTTAGCTTTGTGGTATACCAAAGCATGTTCTTTTCTTCTCCATTTAACCAGTTTGTAATTTCAGGCAAATAGGTGTATAGGCCAACATAGCTCATAGAAAGAATGCAGCTGGGTTCAGAAATACTATTTCATTAATTTACACAGTTCATTTAATCATACTTCCCTTACAGGAAGCCAAACCCAACAAAAATGCAAATTATATGTTTATGTGTACACAAAACTCTTGTCTGAATACTATTACCATGTTTCCAGGAAGGTCTGCTGCTAGGTAAGGAATGAGTCAAGGGCCTCTTACTTCCTTGCTATTCTTTTCCATGACTTTCCTATTGTTTCTTTACATCAGGTTTTGGTGTTCAGGTCTGGAGGATGCAGTTTAGGAGTAGAGTGCTTGCTTAGCAGATTGTAGGAGTTGAGAGAACATAGGCTCAAAGCAAACTCTATACAGATCAACAACCCAAATTTTTTTCTTCAGTACCTCCCTTGTACCCTGCATATGACTGAAGGCTAGACATGTTGATTGAAATCAATATATTTTGTTTATTATGAAATTTTATGCTTGAAAGTTTTCTCCTAGAGTGATCTTGATAATTTTTGAGTAGCCCATTTATTTTAGTTCCCTTGTTCAGTGTTTTTCTTTTCATCTAGACTCTAACATGTTGTAGGCAGTAGGCTAAGAATTTTTCATAAGTCATCTCAGTATAAAATTATATATTCAACACTCCCACCTTTAAGATAGTAAACTATTAAAATCTTCAGAGAAATAAAATAGGTGGCAATAACTTTTACTTGATATATACAAGGAAGTGATTTCTTTTTAGCACATCTACAATTAATAATGCTGAAATTTGAAACGAGAAGAATAATATCATTTTCATTACATAACACTTTTAAGCAGCAAAATTTAAATGTGCTTGTATAATTACCTTTTCTGTGTAACAAACCATCCCAAAATTAAGTGGCTTAAGATTCAAATTTCTGAGCTGGGCAGTGGTGTCACACACCTTTAATCCCAGCACTTGTGAGGCAGAGGTAAGTAGATCTCTGAGTTCAAGGCCAGCCTGTCCTACAGATGGAGTTCCAGGGCAGCCCTACACAGAGAAATCACACCTTGACACCCTCCTGCCCCAAGACTTAAATTTCTGTAGCTTGGCAATTAAGACAAGGGTTAGTTGGGAAACATTTTTGAGGTATGTTGTGTTTCTTTAGCTTGGCACATTTCATTACATCTCTATTGAGATGCAGGTTAGCAAATTGGTCTAGGGTTTACAGGTTGTCAGCTACAGTGACAGAAGGTAAGTGGGCTTTATGTATATCATTTAGCTGACGGCTCTGGGCTATTTAATGTGAAAGACATTTCTAAAAGAAACAAGTCTTAAATCCTCAGTGTTTTCAAATCTCACAAGCACCAAAACAAACCTTAAGTGGGTAAAAGAGAAGACTTCCAAGAGATAAGGATTGGGGTGGAGTATAGAAACCTAGTGCAGTGGAAACTTTCTGGAATCTGTGAGGGTGACCCTAGTGAGGACTCCCAGTAATGGAGGACACTGAGTCTGAACTGGCCATCTTTTGTAGCCAGGGAATGCTTCTAATATTGGGACTTGTTGAGGGTTTCACTTGTTGAGTTGTTAGCCCAGGGGGTCCTGTAGAGATCACTAAACAACTCAGGCTGATGCTAGGATAGATCACTCTCTAAAAACTGACGTGGGACCCCATTGTTGATGAAAACATCAACACAAATCATTGTACATGGAGAGGTAAGGCTGCTGTCTACATGGAGTCTTCACTCTTATATCCTAATCTCATTGGTTCAGGGAAGTAATCTGTAAGTGGAAAGAGAAACCTGGGTACCAACCTCGACACAAAACCTACAAGCTGTTCTGCCTGCAAGATGTGTTGGAGCAATTGTGGCACAGAACTTGTGGGAAGGGCCAATGTTTGGTTTAACTTGAGGCCCACGCCACGAGAGGGAGCCCTTACCCTATACTGGCGGTAAACAGGAAGCTGGAAAGTCCAGAGACCTGTATGTGCCTTGTACAATTTTTATCAGAAAGGCTTCCTCTAGCAGCAGATGGTGAGCGGGTGCAGAGACCCACAGTCATACATTATGCGGAGTGAGAATTTTAATGGAGTCCCTCTCCTTGGAGAATCACAGAATCCCACAGAAGTGGCGGGATAAGAGTGTAGGAGTCAGAGGACATGAAGGACACCAGGACAACATGGCTCACTGAATCAACTAAGCAGGGCTCACATAGTCTCACAGAGACTGAAGGCAAGCAAGGAACGTGAACAAGTCTGCACAATCCCTTTATGTGTGTGTGTGTGTGTGTGGTGTGTGTGTGTGTGTGTGTATGTATGTATGTATGTATGTATGTATGTATGTTATGGCTGTTAGCTTGATGTTTTTGTGGGACTCCTATAGTGGGTGTGGGTGTACCCCGACTCTTTGGTCTTGTCTTGGAACTCTTTTCCTCCTTTGTATTGCCTTGTCCAGCCTTGATAGGAGGGCTTTTGCTTTGTCTTATTGTATCTTGTTTTGTGTTGTCTTGCTACCCTGTCTTTGAGGCTTGCTATTTTCTGAAGAAGAAACAGAGGAAGGATGGGTCTGGGAGAGAGCAGAGGTTGGAAGAAGTTAGGAAAGATGGGAGTAAAGTTCTGTTTGGGATGTATTGCATGTGAAAAGAATCTATTTGAAAAGAAAGAAAAATTACTTAACCAGCAAACTTAGATTCAAAATATTTACAGTATAAAAGAGACAACGCTATATTGGAATGGGTAGAAAAATTACCAGGGACTTTTAAAGGGTATATCTCTCTTGCAAGGCAGTACACTTGCCAGGAAACGTTTCTCACTTGAACCTGGGCCTGCATGGAACAGAGATCAAAGATGGAGGGAACTAAACTTGGGCTTGAATCTCATCTCAAAGAATTTTTCAACAAACTGAGTTAAATCATTAAAAATCAAAAACTCAATTTTTTTCTGATTTTCAAATAATTCTTATTAGTTAAATATAATCCCTCAAACTGTTAGAAATCCATTTATTAAATGATGTCCCATCAAACTGAAAAAAAAAGTACATGTTAGCAAACTATGGGCTATCACTGTAGTAGTCTACCTTGAGAGATATATTTTCCTTTCAATATTTCACTTTCCAAATTTTCCCAAGTCCTTGAATTAACAGCTTGTCTATGTCATCGAATTATTTCACAGCTCATTGTCTCTCCTCTCTCCTTCTCTCCATCCCTCTCTTGCTCCTCTCTCAACACACACACACACACACACACACACACACACACACAACCAGAGAGAGAAAGAGAAAGAGAGAGACAGAGAACAGAGACAGAGACAGAGAGGACAGAGAGAGACAGAGACAGACAGACAGACAGACAGACACCACTGTCTTCTGGTCAATATTCTTCATGGAGAACAGTTAGGCCAGTAACATGTTTCAGAACAAAGGCAAGATTTTCATTTTTGTCTCACTCTGGTTCTTTGACACATCTATAGGTGGGATTTGGAGACTATACAAGTAGATTGCTATCAAAAAATAAAATCCTTAAATTAGCTTTTGAAAGCAAACAAAAACTGACTGTGGACTAGACATCAACAGAGAAGTGCTGAACACAGCAGCCAGAGCAATGGAACACTGCTGGAAAAGAGCAGCATACCAAATTGCCTTGCCAACCTTGCTGCAGTAGCTGTACAACAGGGTTCCAGGCTGCTTTCAAGTCTTCGTTTCTATTTGTGCTTTGCTTCAGTGTTAGCTTCCAATTTAGGCGTTTTAAATGGAAACTCATTCTTTAAAAATCAGTTTTGGTGCCAGAAAAGCACTTTTTGAAGAGGCAAGAAAAGGAAGGCATTATGTTTACATTTTAAAAATGGGCAGATTGAGAAACTGTAATGAGAATTTCAAGAGTGACTTTTCTCCTAGGGTGTCTTTTATCTGCTACTGCAATATATTCTTTATCTCTAGATATCTTACAAGATTTGATTAAAAAGTTTTGCAGGTCACTCTTAAAATAGATCTTTAGACACATATAATCACTTCATTTGTCTGAAAAGTAATTACCTACTTGATACAATGTCTTTAATGCATATTTATATTCTGTCCTTCATTTGACACTTACTGAAGTTAAACCCCTTAATATTTAGGCATTAATATATGTATTACAATTAGACCTTAAAAATAATATGTTTTTCTGAGTAGGATATACTTCAGTGAAAACTGATAGCTTATGCTAAGTAGAATATATCTTTTCTAAAGACATTTAATAAAACAAAACATGAAAACTGTGTATTAAAAGTATATGGGGAACTACTAATGTTCAAGTTATAATCTTTAAAACTCCCAACTGAATCATATTTTTTGATGTAGTCAAGAAGATTCACACCTCAAAATGTGACCTCTTAGGTAATAGAGTGGTATTGCTGAAATTTGAACATGTAACTCCCTTTCTGAGTAGAGAACCCACATCCTTTTCACTGACTTTTCCTACTCTCCCTTAAAAATCAACATAAAATGTATATAAATATTATGCCTGCATGTATTTCTAGATTCATGTATATGTCTGATGCCAGTGATGCCAGAAGGCACCAGAACTCCTGGGACTAGAGTTACAGACAACTATGAGGTAATGAAAAAACCTAGCCACCAATTGGAGAGCAGACAGTACTCTTAATTATGGAGGTATCTCTCCAGGCCCCCTGTTCCAATTTAAACTTCTTTTTTTGTTTGTTTGATTTTTTTTTTTTTTTTGGTTTTGCTTTTGTTTTTTGAGACGGGTTTCTCTGTGTATTCCTGGCTGTCCTGGAACTCACTCTGTAGACCAGGCTGGCCTCAAACTCAGAGATCCGCTGCCTCTGCCTCCCAAGTACTGGGATTAAAGGCGTGCGCCACCACTGCCCGGGCGCCAATTTAAACTTCTTAAATCATATCTATTTTAAGATTTATTTTATGTATATATGGTGTTTCTCTGCATGCTGTCTGTGCATCATGTGTACACAATGCCCATGGAGACCAGAGAGGGTGTCGGATTCCTAGAACTTGAGTTAGAGATGGTTGTTAAAACTAGGTGGGTGCTGGGAACAAAACGTCACTGGGATGAAGTCAACCGTTAAA